>CAUYRT010003666.1:0-12032 GCA_963574885.1 Lepilemur ruficaudatus | reverse complement strand
CCAATTAATTTCTTTCTATTTATAGTAGAGACGGGGTCTCGCTCTTGCTCAGGCTGGTCTTGAACTCCTGACCTTGAGCTATCCACCCGCCTCAGCCTCCCAGAGTGCTAGGATTACAGGCGTGAGCCACCGCGCCCGGCTGTTTCTTTTTTTAAATGAAAACCAGTAGGCACTTCTTACTGGTTTTCTTCTGGGGCTGATGACAATTCAGCTTTCTTACCACACCTCACCTCTTTGCTGCACTCTGCACCCCCCACCGGTGTTTCCCTTCCTCTCATCTTCCAAATATAATTATATAACAACATTTTGGTTAAATTTAGAGCTGAGCCATATAGTATACTATGGTAACATGTTTGTGTAACTTTCTGTAGATTTCTTTTGCTTCACTAATAATAGCCTCTTTTCTTGTTGTTGCCGTTTTTCATGTGTTTATCATTAATTCCTCCCCAGATTCTCTGATACAGTAGTAACAGTCCGTTGAATAGAGTTGATCACTAAGATAATCTACCGGTTTCTTTTTCTTTCCTTGTTTTTCTTCTAGATGCTTCCCTCCTTTGATCCCTCTGCCTCCAGCTCCAATCACCACCAACCACTCTGTAACTACTGTTCTGGGACTCACTGTCTTTTTAGAAATTCCTTTCATCTCTGCCCTCTGTGGGATCTCCTATTGCCTGGCCCCCATGCTTTTCTAGTTTGGTTTATACCCTTATTTTGTTAAAAGCTCAGTCTCCAGTAGCTTCTTTTTAAATTTTTTGAAATTGAGATACAGCAAACTGTTTGCTAAATTTAAGTGGCCTAAACTTAAGGGTCCAGCCCAGTGAATTTTTGTATACATAGACATTCATGTCTCTGCCTTCCAGATCAAGATATTGAATATTTCCGGCACTCTACAGGGCTCCCTCATGCCTCATCAATAACCTCCACCGCCCCTCCCTCCTCAACAAGCAATAGCTATTCTGAATTCCACCACCATCAGTTAGTGTTGCCTGTTCTTGAACTTTATATAAAAGAATCATACTATATATACTCTTCTGTGTCTGGCTTTTTTTCACTCTTCATTTGTGGGTTTGGGAGAGCCATGCATGTTGGTGCATGTACCAGTAGTTTATTCTTTTGTTTGTTTTTTGCTTCATGAGTAAAAAGTACGGTCTTCTTTTTACCTATGAAGGAAAGGAGAGCCAGATATCGGTGAGCATAAATAATGTATACCGCACTTCACGTATCTGACAATACTTTGATTCTAATTTCATATTGAAATGAGAGTTTGGTCAGTAGTTAAAGTATAGGTAGAAAGTAGTCATTTCCTGGGCATCTTGAAGTCATTGCTCCATTGTCTTTTAGCTCCCAGAGTTACTGTTAAGAAGTTCAATGCCACTGTGGTTCTTTATGTGGGAACTATTTGTTTCTTTGTAAAATTTTAGGATTTTCCTTTTTACCCTAGTATTCTGACATTTCACGATGATATGCTTTCTTATGGGTATTTTATTTTCTTAGTTTTAATGATTGTTTCCTTTTGTACCACTTTCTGGAAGATATTCTCCACTTTACCTTCCAATCTTTTGTTGATTCTAAAAAATATTTCTACTTTAGCATTTTAATTTTCAAGACATTTTTATAGCATCTGTTGTTTTATAAGTGCAGTACTCTTCATTAATAAGAGGTTTTTGACGTTGTCTTCTCTTGCATTGCCTTTCTTTTTTCCATGTTTGTCCTTGGACGTTTACATCTTTTTTAATCCCCTCACTGTCATTTTCAATAGGTTTCTTAAGAGAGTATATATAAATGCTTACCTTTAATTTTCAGTGTTTTATCTGAATTGTAACTACTTTCTAAAGCCAAAATAGAATCCCCTGTCTAAAATCTGTTCCCAGAACTTCAATACCTACAGTATGAAGTCTACCTCCTTATGTGAGTACCCAAGGTCTTTCATGATTTGACTCTTAGTAACTTTTCTAACCTTAATCAAACAATCCAGACAAAGGGTTTTTTGGCTATTTTTCAAACATGCCAAAAGAAAGATTATTTTCTTTATTTTTCCTCTATTTTCTTTTTAAAAAAATTATTATAGGTACATAATAGCTGTATATCTTTATAGCGTGTATGTGATGTTTTGATACAGGTATACGATGTGAATTAAGGTAATTGGGGTATCCATCACCTCAGGCATTTGTCATTTCTTTGTGTTAGGAACATTCCAATTCCACTCTTTTAGTTATTTTAAAGTATACCCTGACTGTTGATTATAGTTGTTTTGTTGTGCTATCAAATATCGTTCATTCTATCTAACTAACTACATTTTTGCACCCATTAACCATCCCCTCTTTATCCTCCCCTCCCCACTACCCTTTCCAGCCTCTAGTAACCACAATTCTACTCTCATATCTCCATGAGATCAATTGTTTTAATATTTAGCTCCCACATATGATTGAGAACATGTGAGATTTGTCTTTCTGTGCTTGGCTTATTTCACTTACCTAATGTTCTCCCGTTCTATCCATGTTGGTGCAAATGGCAGCATTTTTGTGATTTTTGGGGGCTATATAATATTCCATTGTGTATAAGCTCTTTCTTGTTTTCAAAGCTATGAACAGACTTTCCAGTACATGAAATCTACTTTTTTCTTCTTATAAAACATCGACTTATTCTTCATCTTCCCTATGAAGCATTCTTTGAGTCTTCCACACCAAAGTAGGCTTCTTCTTGTGTGTTCACATAGCACTGGATATATTTATATAAACACAATTATGTTTTACCAATCCTACAATGGAGGACTGCCACACAAAACACCACCCTCAAGGACTAAGATTGTGTCTTATTCTTCTTTGACTTTTCTAGCACTTAGCAAAGTGTCTATCACCTTTCAGACATTCAATATATATGTGATGAATGAATGAATAAGGAAGAGATCATCTGAAACCCACTTGGGTGTTGCAAAACCAGCACATCAAAGGGCAAACTTTCACCCAGGAGCTAGATTTCCAGGTTCTGATTTTAGCCTGACTTTGGCTTGCGGGATATAATCTGATGTAACTTATTTTTATGCTCTCAAATTTGCTCACTTATAGAATAGGGATATCTCCCAGAATGTCATAATTTTTGGAGAGAGGTTAAAAAACTGCTTTGACCTCCAAAGTCTCTTAGACCAGTAAAAATAAAGTCACAAGCACTTGTGTTTCAAACTCTGTAGCTGACTTGTTTTCCTAATTGTTCTAGATAAGGTCCCTCTTCCCAAATGCCTGGAAGGTAAGGATACCACCATTGGTGAATGTCCACATCTAGGCATGATAAGCTACCCACTGAGGCTGTGTTGTTCTCACTGACAATTTCCTCCTTTGGTAAATATCACCAAGGCTTTTTACAAGATGCACCCTTTTTGTCTGACCTTGGTTGCTCAACACTGACCTCAGATGAGGCTATTATCAAGTCCCACCCTACAGCTGTCTCTCTTGGTAATCATGTCTTGGGCCAGGATTTGTTTTGTAGAAGATCCAGCTGTTGGGAAAGCCCCAACAATTGCAAATAGTCAATAGAATAGAATCCTCGACTCTTTGTTGCTGAGATTTTTCAGATGGGGAAACCTAGGAAAAGGTCAGTTCCTCTCAGGGCACTTCATCTCCATGCCTGTGTATCTTTTCTGACAGTTGCCTGATTGGGGACTGTTGGGACAAGCATGTTTCCCTGCAGAGTGCTCCTTCAGAGCATCATCTCTGGAGCCAGCCAGACACGGGGGCTTGTTCTTTTGCTGTTGGACCTTGGCAGGTTACTTATCTGTTTTGAACTGTTGTCTGTGCTCTTGTTAGAAAGGGATATTAATACTCACCTCAAAGGGCTGGTTGAGAGGATTCAACAAAGTGTGTGTGTAAAGCAACTAGCACATAGTAGACAGTAGGCATTCCTTTTCAGCACTTTTCCTCCCAGAAAGAAACTCAGAGTTCTAGTCTCTAGTTTTTTTCTTTTTTCTCTTTTTACTGTTTCTCCTCCTCTTCCTCCTCCTTCTCTTCCTCCTCCTTCTTCTTCCTCTTCCAGTCTTTTACTGTTCTACCATTGTGTCAGCTTCTTTCGTTCTTCTTTATGCAGGGCATACATTTTTAGTTTCAATTTTAAATTTAAAAGTATAAATTTAGAAAAACTTAGTTAAATTTTGATCATATGTCTTATACCTAGTTTGTGATTATTTCCTTCTATTTTAACTTTTATCTCCTTTCTTCCTTTTTGGCACTTTGATTTCCTCTTGCTTGGTCTAGTGGCTTGAAGGGCAATCCCAGGTAGAGCTCGAGAGAGGTTTGTTCCAGGCACCCGTCCCCATGGTTGGAAGGAACACTGAGGCAAGTCCCCTCAGTGGAGGTGAGGTTGTGGCAGTTTGGAGGGAGAGTCACTGGGAGTGGTGGCTGATAGGGGGTGGCATGATGGTTAGGAAACAGAGAAGAGTTACAGGAATTTAAAACCAAAGAATGAAATGCCACAGGAACTCATGGGACTTGGAATCCCGCCAGGAAGCAAAGCCACTGCTTTTAGTAGTATGCTCCTCTCCTCTGCTGCCTCCTCTCCCCTTCCCTTCTCTGTATCTGCTCTGTTCTCTTTTCCTCTAGCTCATGTCCCACGATGGCCAGCCCAGCCTCCCAGTCTACGTGACCTTGCATGCATCTTCTTACAGCTAAGAAGTCAGTCTCTCAGTTTCCCATGTCCAAAATTTTTGAGAAAAGAATCAAATTCATCTAGCTCCTCTTTTCTCATTAGACCATGCTTAGGCCACTGGCCTGCCTATGGATGAGCCAGCATTGGGCAGTGTCCACCCTAGTCCCATTGGACCTAGTCTGGGAGAGCAGCACTGCTGGGAACGTCTGTGGCTTCCTGGGTCTGCCCCTTCCAGCTGAAGTATGAGTCTCCTAGGAGGAAGTGTGACCAGGGTTCCCAGCTCCAAACATAGTGCACTGCACTTGATGAAAAATGCAAATATTGGGATACTGATTCTAAATGAGAAACTGCAAAGAAAATAAAATATATTTAGTATGTGCTCAAAAAAGCTTATCCTGTGATGTAAAGTGTTTTTGGAAATTTCCTCTAGTAAAAATTTAGATACTTGAGTGATCACTCTCCTTCCTTTGGAAATTTTCCTTTATATGAAAGCTGCTTGCAAATAATACTAAAGTGCCACCTTCCCAGACTTTAAAATCTCACCTCTGGAAACTCCTATGATATGGCTCCACTTGTTTTTTCTCTAGCTCATTTAAGAGTGGGTGGCCACAGGGCACATGCCACACACTGAGAGAATTTAGCTGGCCATGGAATAGATGGGAAACTAGTCTTCAGGTGTGTCACCTGCACAAGTCCCACACATGGGCACAACTGTGCTTGACAAGGGAACTCCCAAAGGATGGGGCTAAGCGGGCTCTCTCCCATCATTCTAGGCGCCTGGCTCTTATTCATCTGTGTGACCAAGCCCGGCTGTTGACACAAACAGTAAATATACACCGTCTGAAATTCTCTTTTTGCAGATTGAGTGTCCGTGCTCCAAATTATGCCTAAGAATTCCTCTACACACATCTAGGGGAGACAGTAAAATCTCACAAGCTTTTCTGCGTTTCTTTTTTTTCCTGTCCTAGTTCTCTTAACTATCTTCTCTCCACTCATCTCTCCACCTTCCTTTTCACTCTTCCCCAACCCCTACTCCCACCTAGTCCAGGGTAAATCGATGTTCCCCAGCTCCCCAACACGGCTTTAGGGGTAGCCTTTAAGGATATCTGACGAGTGGAGCCAAATCCCCATAAATATCTGAACCGTGACCCTGAGAAGCTGGAATACAGCTTGTAAGGCCAAGGGGCACTGTCCCTGAGGTTGAGTGACAAAGGGGCTCTACTTTGCTCCTCCTCGCCTTCCTACGTTCTCAAAGCCAGCTTTCGCAAGGCACGGTTGGCTGGGCACGGGGAATTTGATTCTTATCAAAAGCATGAAAAGTGAAACCTAAATCCTCACTACTTTCCCTTACCCATTTTCAGTGATTAAATCTGAAATGTTACATCTTGCTTTTCCTTTAGAGTTTAACAGTTTCTTTAAGAAGAGTTTAACCTACCTCTACCATTGACGACAGAGAATTATTTTGCTACACTTTAATTTACAAAGAATACAACGTATCCAAAAGGACATTATTTAAACAAGCTGGGGACAAACGTCAGGCAGAGAAGGGAGTTATTTATTCTTAATACCAACTTTTCTCCTTTTTGGCAAGAACCTTTGAAAGAAATGAGTCAGTTTCATGCCACTATTGAGAAACATCCCCGCAACAGCGCCAGTTAGTGTCTTTGTCTGTTTTCTGCATAAAGAGTGTTTCGTGAAAGACACGCCCAAACAGCACAAGACCAGAGCTTGGGAACCTCAATCTGTTCCAGAAACCAGAGTTCCCACATAACTACATAATGTGCTGCTATCAGGTTACCAGCTCGCCACAATTGCCTAACGTAACAGTGATCTCGGGGCGCTGCCGTGGGGAGATACAATTACCAGGGGGGATGACTTAGGCTGAGCGGTTGCAGCACTTAGGAATTAATGTGCACGACTCACCGGCAGCCCAGTTCTCCACCTAAATATTTAATCCCAGGCCAAGGATATCCAGGATTGAACTTTCCACAGTCTTTCCCTCCTCTCCGAGGTAATATTATATATTAACTGTTGTTTCTACGACACAAGGGTCAAGAAAAGGATAGTATTTAATTGAACTGCTGGTCTTGTTTTCATGCCTCTAAAATGTCTTGATTTCAGAATCCCCAAAATGATTTCTGACAAGATCCCTGATTTTTCCTTTGTAGTGGACAAGATTGCTTGCTCATTTTTTAAATAATGGGTTCAGGATGTCAGGATGGTGATGATGATGATGGTTTGTGACTAAATGTAATTTTTTTTTCTTTAGAGACGTGGTCTCACTATGTTGTCCAGGCTGGAGTGCAGTGGCTATTCACAGGTGCGATGAGAGTGTACAACAGCCTCAAACTCCTAGGCTTAAGTGATCCTCCTGCCTCAGCCTCCCAAGTAGCTAGGACTACATGTGCAGAACAGCATGACTGGCTTAAATGTAGTCATTTTTATATCAAATTTCAACCTGTATCTGTTTTTGTTCCTAATTTAGTAACCAGTCTCAGATCTTGACTTGAAATGGGCCAGGCTTACTCCTAGACTTTATGGAGTTTATTAAGTCTAGGCAGATGAAGGGTTAAATGTTGACTTCCCACATTCATGAAAGTGAGATATAAAAGAGGAATGTTTAGAGGACAAGATCTAATTCTGTTTAATGTGGCTGGTAGTGTTTCTAGTACTTCACTGAGGCTCCCAGGAGTGAAGCCCAACCTGGATCACTAGGCTTTAGCAGAATTCTGCCGTAGGTCTGAGAAAAATCTGGAATTTGATTCCCTACATTCATTTCTTAGTTCATATTCACATCATACACTTTCCCTAAAATGGTCCTGCCTGGCTCAGAGTTCCTGCCATCACAGCCTTGGTGGGCCACCTTCTCTGCCCTGAGTGACCAGATCGCTATGACTCCTAATCCCATGTCTTGAGCCTGATCATCTCCTGACCTCCTAGCTCCCATGTGTCAGTCTAGATCACTGTTTACCTCTCCTAATGGCAAATTCCTTGGCTGAAAATTATCCAGATGTCCTGGACAACTAAAAGGGCAAGAGGTTAAATAGTCTTGATTTTCAAAGACTTTTTTCCTAAGTAGCAAAATGTTCTTCAAATTAAATCTCATACAGATGCCCAATACCTAAGACAGATGGACAGGGCACCACAGAGATATTCCACCATGATGTCATGTCAACCCTGAGAACCTTCACAAACTTGAAGGCTTCTCTGAATACAGATGGGAAACCACTACGGGATTCTGAAAGGGAAGAGGAAACCAAAAAGTTTGCGGCTTATTTCAACAGCCACTTCACTCAGTAATTATAGCTTCTGTTCCATGACCTGCCTCTGAACCCAAGTTTCTTGGATCCTATTCAGAGGGATGGGGGTGACCCAGAATGAAGCTAGCTTCCCATTCCCTTGCTCAATTTCTTCTCCAAGTTTTCCACCAACTTCCTGCTCTTGTATGTTCTGTGGGCCTCTAGTCAAAGGATCTAGATTCCAATTCCAGTTCTGCTTCTTTCCAGCTGTGTGAAGGATCATTTGAACTCACTAAGACTTGGTTGCTTCCTGACTTGACGGGGATAATAATACCCACTTTACCTGCTGTAAGGAGAAAGATTAAAATAAGCTAACTGCATAAATGTATTGTGGAAACTGTGCGTTATATACTTTGAAAGTTATTAATACATACACTGGAGTAGTGGAGACAAGAGATATATTACCAAAGAATTTTGCTTAGACTGTAATCATTGTTCTTAAAACTCACCTGGCTCTGACAGCACACGTAAAGAATATAAATGTTGGAGAAAAATTAACTGCTTTTTTTTTTTTAGCATCATCCCACTGCTGTGAATGCAGAGTTGACTGTGACCAAACTCAGATCCTTGTCAGCACTGGCAAAATGATGAATTTCTTGACAGCCAGTATAGGGTGTTTGACCAAACACCTACATGAGGCTGCAGACAGAGGCAGGCAAGTTTCAGAGTCTATCCTGGGTAATCAGCATGAAAGTAGCCCATGATTGCTTCTGTGATTCAAGCAGAAGCTCATAGGATCCTGGGGAGAAGGGCAATGAGGATCAACAGTGTCAAAGAGGGACACCTCTTAGGACAGTAGCCTAGGCAGGTCACTGTTGGAGTCATTCATACATTCTTAGAGTATTCAAAGAAAAAAAAAGGAATTTAGAGATAATTTGGTGCAGAAATCAGAAACCCAGGGCACCTATGCTGCTTCTTACCTGTGAACACCAGGACCACGGCAGACATCACTGAAGAAGATTGTCTATGATAATCTTTAGCCATAAAATGGGGACAATAATGTCAATAATGTCAATTCATGTCAATTACTTAAAACAGTGACTTTCACAGGAGATCCAAAAATTGCAATTCTTCCCACTGAGCCATGTGAGCATTTTCCCACGTAGCGAGGACGCAGTCCCAGAATCCCTGTCCACACAGCACTACAGGAAGCCCCCTTCAGATGCAAGAAGAAACTGAGGCACCATCTCTGATGATTCCTGGCTCAGCCTTCCTTGAGTCCTTGCTCCCACCACCGTCTGTGACTAAGGAGCTTGACGCTGAGAGGAACAGAGGGGCTACCTGGCCGCTGCCCTGTGCTGCCTTTGAAGACCTGTCATGGCATCGGGTGCCATGTTTGCTTCCTGGAGTGTCACGGTGCAGTCTCTCACCCCCACTTTCCATAGTCCTTCACAGTGAGGCACCAACCTCTAAGATTTTGCTAACTCGCTCTCTCCATCTTAATGTCACTGATCAACTTAGTCAAATCACAGTGTGAGGCGAGGTGAGGTGAAGGGAGCCTCAAGTTCTATGCAGAGTGATCTTAAGGAAAGGAAACCACAAGGGTTTTACAGGGGAATTAAAAAAAGGATGACTTAACAGTTTGTGTGAGTTCTCAATGACAAGACGGATTCCATAGGGCTGAAAAGGGACTAGTATAACATTAATCATATAACGCTGGCAACAACAGCTGGCTCTGCCCTTAATATTCTAATAACTTCTTAATTTGCTAAGCTTCTTGATGATCTCAAGCGGTTGTACAACCCAGGGGTTGTGAGGCGGATCTCCTGCCTGGGAGGCGGTGAGTCACTGCTCCGAGCTGCCCCAGCGTGCGGCTCTCTGGAGCCCGGCCATCCTTGCCCTTCCCCCCAGCTGCTCTCCTCCTCCCAGTCTCTCCCTAGACAGATGTTAAGTCCCTTCACTTGGTCCACTCCCTGCCTGTCTCCACTCCGGTGATTGCTTCACCTTCCCGGGGTTAGCAATGTGGGCCCCGACCCACCGTCCTTTGGGTATCTCCTCCCCTCCCCGCCCAGCCTCTCCTTTCTGCTCATCAGCCCCTTTCTCTGCCCTCCCTCCCACTCGTTTCCATAGCCCATTTCGTTCCATTCTTCTCACTCGTTCATTTCCTGAGCTCCACCCTTCCTTATTCATCCCAGTTCTCATCTTTTAGGTTTATTATTCCTCCAGCCATTTTCCTCTTTTTCAATAACACAATGCTGAGATTTAAACTCAAAGGAAAGCTTCCTGCCCTTCATAGCACATCTTCTCCAGGGCTTGGCACTTCTCGATGGGATCAACATTTCAACTGTTCATTCTCTCTTGTCCATGCAGAGATTTGCTTCAATATCGTGTAGCTGTAAAGCCCAATCTATTTTTTTTCCTTATCGTTTTACTAGAGTGGGCAGGAGGAAGGAAGAGCAATGAACACATGAAGCTGGAAAGTATTTGGCTGGATGGTTTTGATCACCCCACGAACTCTGCAGCCCTGGAAGCTAGATTTTACGTTCCCATTTGTCTTTGTATCTCTCCATATTATTTCTAAGAATATATTCACTCCTTTATGTGCAGAAAACCTGGATTGGAGCATGGAGAGAAAATCTTGGGCAAATTACTATTTGTGTATTAAATAAGGGAAATAGGAAGTTGGGGAGAGAAAGGAGCAGAAATAAGATAATCCGTCTCTCTCTCTTTCTTTCTCTCTCATCCCCTTCTGTCAACCTGCAAAATGAAGAGTTGGCAGCTGAACTACGGAAATTGGACCGATTCAATCTGGTTTCCGAAGATTGTGTTGAATTGGGTCTCTCGGTAGCATACTCCATGTCACTAAGGAGTGCCCTTTAAAAATTATAAAGCAGGCAACATTCGTTTTCTTTGCTTTATCAGTTTGGGGCTCCTAGATTGGCAGGTCTCCCCCACCTGGAGGTACAGAGCAGAGCCAGCTGTCCTGACTCCCGAGAGCGTGAGCCCATGCACATGAAGTGGGACCTCAGCCTCCCAGTGTTTCTGGACCTCCCCAGGGATATCTCACCTGTGCTCCCACCCTGTTTTCACAGCCACGCGCTCCAGACTCCTCACAGGTATCTGCTGCCCCAGAGCCACTGAACGCCTTGCCCTGGCCTGCGAGATCCCTCCGCATAGCCCCGGCTGCCTCTCATGGTGCCATTTCCCGGTGATAAGCTGGGACCCCGGAAGTGAAAAAATGACAGCAGGTTCCTCCATGGCCGGACTGCACTGGGGTATCTTGTGTCCCCCGCAGGTCGGGTAGAAGCCTGTGGTATCTGTCACCTGTCACACCTGTCCGCCAGGCCCTGAAATCTACCAATCAAGAGCTCCCTTCCCCTCTAACCCCCACCCTCCCTCAGTGACAATCAGCACAAAAAACAGCCTGATCAATTCACAGACAGACCTGGAACCCTTTGCTTTCCTTTTTTTTGAACCCCTGAATATTGATATAATTCTGAATAGTGATGGAAACATGTTATTTAAATCACACAAGGAGCCAATGGAAGAACTAAGATCAGGAAGGTAAGGGGGAGGGGAGGAAAATGTTCTTTCTGATTCTTCCCCTCTTCTTTCCTCGGCCTCCTCTCACTCCCAGAGGGTCTGCTATTGCTGTGGCTCCCGTGGGCTCCTGAGCCCTTGTTCTAAAGCCCTTGCTGTTGCTCTCATCTCTACCAAAGTGCTCCATCCTGAGTGCTTGAAACCCCTGCATGTTGGAAAGCACCTGTGCCTCCCAAGTCAAGGGACAGTTTCAAGGAAGGTCGCCACCGGCAGGCCCTGCGGACAGAAAAGAGCTTGGTAGATCAGGTCTGTCATCTTTGAGAGGACAGTTTCTGTGAGCGGCGGTAGGGGCAGGAATCAGGACTGCAAGGAGGTCTTCTGAAATCGCACTTTTTTTTATTTCTGATGAAACTTTGAGGAAATACGTTTGTGAAAATGCAGTTGTCAGCCGGGCGCGGTGGCTCACGCCTGTAATCTTAGCACTCTGGGAGGCCGAGGCGGGCGGATTGCTCAAGGTCAGGAGTTCAAAACCAGCCTGAGCAAGAGCGAGACCCCGTCTCTACTAATAATAGAAAGAAATTAATTGGCCAACTAAAACTATATAGAAAAAATTAGCCG
>CAUYRT010003665.1:0-14632 GCA_963574885.1 Lepilemur ruficaudatus | reverse complement strand
ATTAAGACGTTAACTCTCCCCAGATGGATTTATAGATTTAACACAATTCTAATCAAAAATCCCACCAAAATTTTTTGTATATACGGACAAGCTGATTCCAAGGTCTTAATAGAAAGGCAAAGAAACTTGAATAGCCAAAACAAGTTTGAAAAGGAAAGTTGGAAAAATCACACTACCTGATTTTTAAATTACTAAAAAAAACTACATTCATTGATATAGTGTGGTATTGTGAAGAGAGAGACACATATATTAACATATATTAACAGAGCATACTAGGGCACCTAGACACAAACCCACACAGATACGGCAAACAGAGTTTTTGCAAAGGTGTAAAAGCAGTTTAATGGGTACAGGCTGGTCCTTTCAGCAAATGATCTTGGAACAATTCGCCTCTCACCGAGCTCTCTGCCCTGCCTGTCACTGACTGAGGATCCGCTGAGGGGCAGGGGCGCCAAGAGCCCCTTGTGGACTAGTCTGACACCCGGCAACACCCGGCACACCCCCTGCAGGAGGGGCAGGCCGGAGTCCGGCAGAGGGCAGCAGCCTGCGTGGAGAAGATGGGGAAGGATGGCACGTGGGTCCCGGTGGCAGCAGCTCTACCTGTCCCCATTGCCCGAGCAGAAGTCCCTGTCTCTTTTCCCTGGAGGGTCTGTCTCGGTCAGCTCAGCGGCCATGACAAAATACTATAGACTGGATGGCTTCACCAACAGACATTCATTTCCTCCCAGTTCTGGAGCCCGGAAGCCCAAGGTCAGGGTGCCCATGGTGGTTGGTGTCTGGGGGGGCTCTCCTCCTGGCTTGCAGATGGCCACCTGCTGGCTGTGTCCTCACGTGGCAGAGAGAGGGAACGCGAGGTCTCTGGTGCCTCTTCATGTGAGGGCGCTGACCCCATCGTGAGGGTCTCAGCTCAACCTCACCCCCTCCCAAAGGCCCCATCTCCAAACACTATCACCTCGAGGTTTAGGGCTTTTAAACGTATGAATTTAGGGGGGTGACAACCCAGTCCACAGCAGTCGCTGTGAGTGTGTCACCCCTGCCTGGAAGCCATGAACACCACACACCAGGCTGAGAACCGTAGCTGAGTTCTTCCATCTGTCACGGCTGGCTTGTGTAGACATCCTGCCCATTCTTACGCAGGTGGGGCCCATACGCCCCTTCCCCATTAAAGCAGACCAGAGCCTCCCTGGGGCTCCCCCACCACGCAAGGTGAGCAGAAGTGGGGAGCTGGCACACCATGAGCCAGTAGCTTCCCCAACACCAGGCCACCCGGAGCACACCTGCTGGGTCTCGAGAAGGCCAAAGATGGGTAGAAGCGGGAGATGGAGTCGCTGGCAGCACAGGCAGGCACGGGAGGCGCGGGTTACAGGTGTGGGCTAGCCGCTCGCCCCGCACCTCAGTTACGCATTTCTCCAGCCGATGGTGCTGGGGCATGCACACCGGAGATGGGGCGGGCCACTGCAGGGAACAAGAGGAGAGTCAGATGGACTTCCTGCCCCCGAGGACCTTCCGGCCCCCCATCAGATGCCATCATGTGTCCCAGATGCCTTCATGTGCACCAGCGCCTCCCGGCACAAGTTCAGCAGAACAACGGGCCCAGGGACCTTCTGCCACACACATCACCTCTGGGGCCAGGTAGCAGCAATCTCGTGCCTGATGTAAACAGTGATAGTGACAGCCACCATTTCAGGCCCTCAGGGCCAGCACTGTGTATACAATTCACTTGCAACTTCCCTTCTAGCCTTGGGCCAGTTGTACCCTATGAGGTACAGTTGTCACCCCATTCTTCAGATCAGGAAACTGAGGCTCAGAGACAGGAAGTACCTTGTCCAATGGCTAAATTGGGATCTGACCTCAGGTCTGAGTCCAGACTCTAAGGAGCTTCTGTTTTCTGCTCCACCCTTGGCCTCTGAAGCTGTCCCTGTCCCAGGGAGTAGGGCGCTGGGAAACACCCTCCGCAAATGTCACTACCCTTTTCCCATTGTGAAGCTGTGCTCCATGGTGATCACATGCCTGATGGATTTTTGTGGGAGCTCAGGGTCAAGGCAGGGTCTGTAGCGCTGCATTTAAATCTCGCCCTGTCCCTGTGCAGCTTCCATGCACAGACATTCTTGTGCCATGACTTGCCATTTTCCCATGACTTGACCCAGTGTGCTCTGCATCAAACTGTTTACTTTCCAAACATTCGTGTTTCTCTAGGCACGCTCTTGCAAATGCCCCCCGGGGCTGCTGGGCTTCCAGAGAGAAGCAAGCTGCAGGCCACGGCTGAGCACCCCGTTCTCGGGCCACCCCAGCCTGGGGGAGGCTGAGGCCACAGTAGTAAGCCCAGAGCAGTGACGCCGGCACTACCCCACGGCTGGCGGGGCACCAGGCTGCTCAAAACCCTTGTGAAGGTGTCTGACCATGGTCTTCCTCCTCACTGTTCTCATTGCTGAATGTGGTCTGAGGACACCCCAGAGTGACTCCCTGACCCCTGCCCCCTTCCCCAGCAGGGATGGTCCAGCTCCTGCCCAGGCCACAGTGCCAGTGGCCTGGGTAGATCCGCAGCAACAGGAAGGAGAGCCCCTGCCTGCAGCCTGGGGGCTTAGAGACCCAGGAAGTCTCCCTGTGCAGCGAAGTCTGGGAGAGGGGCTGTATCTGTCCCCAACCACCGTGCCCCAGGTGACAAGCCCTCAAGAGGAGGCAGCACTGAGAGGGGGCAGGGGACAGGTGCTGGGAATCCCCTGCAGGCACTCGGAGTCCCAGAACCTGGCTGTCCTCACCTGCCAAACAAGCATGAGGATGATAGGACGTCCCTCGCGGCGCTGCTGTGAGGATTAATTCAGCGCTGTGTGTGAAACGCTGCGTGGTGCACGGCAAACGCTCACACACCAGCTAGTGTCGCCATCAAGATTAGAAACTCAAGGGCCAAGCAAGACTCTGTGACCTCCCGCACCGACTGCTGGGTTAGTGTAAATATTACACGATGTTCATTAAATGTCTCTGCGTGGAGCTGGAATCTAGCAGGAGCGGCCTGTGCTCTGTGTGGCAGATGCTCCAGGGACAAGGTGCACAGGTCACGGTGGACACCCACACCCACCCCTGAGAGCAAGTCAGCAAGGGAGGCGCCTTGCCCTGGTTCAGGCTCAAGCTCTGAGGACCTTGCCCTCTCCAGGCCACCATGCTGGCCGTCCAGGGAGGCCTTGGAACCCTTGATTGGTCCTCACCGTGAGCTATCATTATGCAGCTGTAAATTCCTAGGTCAACACACTTGCGTCCCAATACCCACCCAGCCACATCTGAGCCTAAGCCACGGGCTGTGCAAACCGTGGGGACTTCTGACTGTCTGCTCCCTTTGTGAGGAGGGAGGGAACCAGGCCCTGAGGGCAGCACCCAACCCACGGGCAGGTGGTGCAGAAAGCCCCCAGCAACCTCACCCCTCGGGAGGACGCCTCAGGCTTGAGTTTCTTGGGTCCCTGGTCCATGGCCAGCTGCCCCAGTGTTGACATTTCCCACGTTCACCTGTCCATGCCAGGTGCTTCCAAGATAACCTCCCAAATGCACCATCTCCCTCCAATCCTGGAAACAGGCCTCAGGGTCTGTTTCTGGGGGGTTGAGGGAGTCGAACCAAGACAAGAGGACAAAGTCCCAGAGGTTGGCAAAGGAAAGACTTATCCAAAGAAGTGATCTACAGCAGACGAGAGGGAAGGGCGGCAGGAAGAAAGTAGCATCTCAGGGCACCTCCCTGTCACTTAAATCTCACTACGGTCCTGTAGGGGAGGTGATATGTCCGAGTCTCAGAGGTAGCAGCTGAGGCTCAGACACGCCCCAGGTGCCAAACTGGGGACAGATGAAGCTGGGATTCAAACCGAGGCCTCTGGCTCCAGAACCCAGGTCCCAAATGCGCGTCCAGGCAGCACTGGGGGAAATGGCGCGGGCTCCAGTAGTGGGACAATTTCACCCGTTTCATCCAGGTAATATGGTGACCAGAAACCGTCCCATCTGGCCCGTAAGACTGGCGAGAGGCGGTCAGTGCTCCTTCCCCACCTCCAGCCCAGCCCACCGCCGCCGGAAGGCCCCGGGCGCCTCAGCCTCACAGGCACAGGGACGGCGCCGTCTCCCACCTTCCCCTCGGCCCGGGAAGCCGGGAGCCCGGAGCTCGGCTTTCTCCTCCACACTCCGCTAATGAGAAGCACATTTCGCTTCCCCAGGGAGGCAGCTGCGGGATGAGAGTCGGAAGTGTAAACTCCGGTGGTGGATGAATCATCACGCTGCTTTGTATTAATTTTTTTGCCGCAATGTTTTTATGATTTTCTAAAAGCACATAGAAGAATAAGGCTCAGCTCTCTCGTTATTGGCAACACCTGTTTGGAGTGGAGTTCAAAAGGGTTCAGAAGGGGGACGGTCACTGCAGGCTGGGGAGGCCGCGCTTAGGGCCGGGCGCCGTCCGCCTCGGGCCGACACGGCCCAGCAAGAGAATCCTCGCGGAGCGGAGACCCGGCCGGTGGTCGGCACCGCAGCACGTTGTGCGTGTTCAGTAAATACGTGTCAAAGGAACAGACGAATTACCTGATGCAACTAGAACTTTCTATTTCCCCAAGGAAATTAAAGTAATTGACCTACAGTGGCCCAGCTATAACAGGGAATACGATATAGTCATAAACTTAATGATTGGGAGACTGTTTAATGACAATGGCAAAGTATTCTCCTTCTATTTTTAAGTGAAAAGGAAATTTTAAAATAGTGTGCAGAGCAAGATCCAAGTTTTATTTTCGAAATATAGGCACAAATGCCAGCAGTACTTATCTCTGAACAGTGGCATAACGCAGGGTTTGGAATTCCTTCTTTTTCTTTCCCTGTATTTTCCCGTTTTCAGTAATGAACATGTGTTACTTTGGTAATCAGGAGAAGTATGCTGTATTACCAGTAAGATGAAATATCATAAAGTACTTGACAGCTTGGCTTCCTGGCATGAACCGCAGACGGGACTTGCTGGCGGCCTTCTCAGTGAGGCTCCCAGCCCTAAAGATTCAGTCCCTGCGATGCCTCGAGGATCCCGGGGAGGAGCAGGGAGACGAGGCCCGGACAGGCAGGAAGTTTCACCCCCACGTCCCTGCCCCAGCCAGGCCACTCTGCTCCGGTGGGCTTCAGCATGGACTTTACTCCATTGATCAAAGCACTGAGAAAAGGTGCCTTGTATTTTTTCCAAAGCAAATTAAATCTGACCCTCTGCTCCCATCCCCCAGGCTGATGGTAAATTCACTCTGTCATTATTAGGGCTTCCTCCCCAACTAGGGTTACTGGATTCAGCAAATAAAAACACAGGATGCCCGTAAAAATTGGTATTTCAGATAAGTATATTGGTATTTAGCATAAGTATATCTCATGCACTATCTGCGATATACTTATACTAAAATATTATTCCTTATTCATCTGAAGGTCAGATTTAACTGGGTGTCCTGCATTTTGTCTGGCAAACCTCTCTCTGTGTGCCAAGGGTCCTGCAAAGGCCCAGGGTGGTGATGCAGAGCAGACAGGTGACAAGGCCAGAGGCCATTGGTCCACACAGCTGCGTGCCCCTGCCACAGGCTTGTTCAGGCGCAGGGGCCTCTGGTGCCCCCATGCCAAGGGGGGCTGGGGCATCTTTGATAATTCTGGCCACCTGGTGACCAGGGGTACTAGTCAGTCACCCCCCAAGGCCCTGCCATCTCTGGGCACCCTGTGCAGGCAGCACCCCATGACATTAGCCCTGTATCAGTCAGGGCCTGGCGGGAGACCTCTGGCCCATCAAATCTGGTGATTTGGGTGAGTTTAGTAAAGAGACTATTTACAAAGACGTGGATCAAATGTAGGAAAACAAGTTGGCCTGAGTGCAGTGGTGTTTACAACTAATTGATCACAGCCAGTTACGGATTCCTTTGTTCCTTCTCCACTCCCACTGCTTCACTTGACCAGCCTGAAAAAAAAAAAAAGAAGAAGAAGAAACTGTCTGAATAACTGCTGATGTAATTTCTTGTTCATTAGATTTCAGTCTTGCTAATTGTGGAGTAAGAGGAAAGACTGATGGTCCTCTGTTTCAGGGTTCCCACAGGTGCTCAGAGGGGAGGGGTGGACAGCTACCTTCTGCAGCAGCCACGGGCCAGGAAAATAATAGCTTCGGGACCTTGGGGAAGGGGCACTGACAGGGGTGGCATTTGTTTACCCTCCCTGTAGGGACAGTCTGAACAGCGAGGACCTCAGGACAGGACTGGTGCCCCCTCCAACAGCACAGGCGCTGGGAAGTGCCTGTGGAGTCTGCGGAAGGAGGAAGGACAGATGGCAGGGAGGGGAGAGGGAGGGGGGACAGATGAGCCATGACACACATGCACGCACGCGCGCGTACACACACACACGTCTCGCGGGCACGAGCCTCTCTGACGATGCAGCCTGTTCCGTACACACGACTGGCCGCGGTGTAAACACGGCCTGCTTCATGAAAACAGGGAGTGAGCTAAGCATGTCTTGGAATCTTCCAGGCAAATAAGACTGATCCCTTTAAATACCAGTCTTTTTATTTTATTTCAGAATAAAAACACTTTGTGAAATGTACTAATGCTCCCCACATTTAATTATTTGTTTAATCATCCACAAAACACCAAGTGTAATTTGATCTTTTCTCAAAGGAGTCATCATTTGTAACTGGCGTCCCCTGTGTCACGCCAGGAGAACCTCAGGGCTGGCAGGGCCTGACTGAGCAACCTGCCTGCTCCGCGGCCCACTCTTCTGTTCCAAACCTCAGTCTCTCAGCGCTGGGCCTTCCCGGAGGCTGCTCCCTACCAGGGCCACTCTCCTTGACTCTGTGGTATTTGGTTCATCAGCTGCTTCCAGCTTGACCTGGTCCTGCTCGATCACTGGTGTATCCCTGGGGCCCGGCTCTGTGCGACAGAAGGGCATGTTTCGTGGGAAACTTGCTCCTACCTGCCCGGGGCCTGGCAGCTATTTCTCTCTCTGCTGGGGAGAGGAGTCTGGTGTTCCCAGCAAGGGCACGGCTGAGCCGGCCAGCTCCTCAGAGGGACTGACACCCTCCCACCCACAGCAGGGAACAGAGTCCACTTCCTCTCCTCTCCAGCCCGGGCACCCTGGCCGGGCCCTGGCTCCAGTCTGGGGGCATCAGGAGTCCAGCCCCACCTGCCAGGCTCCCCAGGCCCCATCCAGGTCATGGTCAAAGCCCCTCGCACTGGGAATGAGGGCTCATTTGAGCTGGAAACGAGGCAAAGGAAGATGGTGAAACAGGAAAGCAGAGCCCAGAGAGAGGATGCCGCTTCTGAGGACGAGAATCAAGTGTGCAAGGCGGCCTAGAGGAATGTGCACCAGGAAAGGGTGGAAAGTACGAACACTCTGAGTCACAGGCTCTGGGTCCCCAGCGCTGGAAGCCGGAGAGAGCATCGCCTGACTCCAGGCAGAGCCCAGCAGGGCCAGCGAGGGAGGTGTCTCCGTGGGGACGGCAGACACAGGAGCCCTAATTAGAGGCTTACAAAGGGCTTAGTTCCCAGATTACACACAGCCAGGGCCACCGCAGGCCCCAGCCCCGTGTCGGGACAGACTTAATGGCTTTGGCTGGAGTCACCACCAACATAAAGTATTCTTGTTCCCAACGATTTTAACAAGGTATTTATGGCCCTGAGACAACCTTGGGACAACATTGGGCATAAGGAGCCGGCTGCCCAGACAATCAGGGCAAAGAGGCCAGTCAGCACAGAGCCCCGGGCCAAGGCCACAAAGGCAGGCAGGACTGAGGGGACTTTTACCCCCGTGCAGGGCCCGGGCCCTCCCCTGCAGTGTTAACAGGCAGCGAGTGGGGCTCGGCCCTGCGGGAGCTTCATGAAGGTGGGGAAGGGCTGGAAGCCCACTGCCAACACCAACTCTAACTTTTTAAACAAAGCCCCAGGAGACACGAAACCACTGGGGCAGGGTCTCGGAGTCACTGCTCCGGACAGCACCGGGGACCCCGGGCATACCCTGGGCTCCCACAGGCCACCTGCCGCTTCCACCAGCCACATGCTCCGTCATGTAGCAATTCATTCTTCTCCCATTTTTCTCATTGTTAGCCACAAGCACGGTCCAATGTGGCGAGACACACCCTCTCGGTGATGCGCTTCCAGCCAGGAGCTGAGACACTTGGTGTTTCAATTCACCCGTCTCAAGTGACGGTAGATTTCTGTGTTTTACTTGTGTGTAGCGGCCATTTACTGAGAACTGAACGTACGCGAGACCCCAGAGCAAGGCTGCACCTGGACCCGCTCATCCCAGCCTCGCAGCAGCGTGGGGGTAAGGACACCATCATCAACCCCACGGCACAGCTAAGGAGTCAGGTTCAGAGCAGCCCAAGGCCACACAGTGGTGATGACAGGCTCCTCCACCTACCATGTCCACATCCACACGGGCAAACTCCTGAGAGGCAAGGGAGGTGCCAACAGGGGAAGACACAACCAGCTCAGCTCCCCTTGGCACAGTCAAGGATGGCTTCCTGGAGGTGGTGATGTCCAAGTCAGGCCTAGAATGACGAGGAGGGTTTGGCAAAGAGAGAGGAGCAAAGGAAAAATGGAGCACGTGTTGGGGCCTAACGTGGCAGGAAAGGGCTTGAGTGGTCCTGGCACCACGGTGCACATCTTGGGAGGCTCTGAGATTTGGGGTTCTGCCCTACTGTTATCAATAACAGCAAGAGCTACCACATACTCAATGTTTACCAAGGGCTTATAAATCACATTTTGTCCTCACAAAGACTCTCAGAGAAGAACTATGCTAATCTCTAGAAAGCTGAGATTCAGGAGGTTAAGAAACTTGCTGCAGTGTGAGCTCAGGCAGACGGGGCCACCAGGTCTAGAACGTGGGTTTCCCTGGCAGCCAGCGACCACCAGCTCGGCCACTGTGCGGGAGCCGCTGACAGGTGGGTTTATGTCAGCCACAGAAACAGCACCAGGCTGGGAACAGGCACACCCGACTCTGCTCTCAGCTCCGGCACACACTTTGCAACTCTCGGCATGTCCGTGAGACAGGGCGGCAGCCCCTCTCCCTCCGCCTCACAGCGCAGCGGGAGGGATTGGAAAGCCAGGCCCTGGGAGGGGGGGGGCTTCGCCGGCGGTGGTAGCTGAATCACGGCCCCCACAACATGTCCAGCCCTAATCCCTGGAACTGTGCATACGTCGCCATACGTGACACAAGGGACGTTGCAGGTGCGGTAAGTTAAGGATGCTGAGATCGAGAAATTACCCTAGATTCTTACCTGGCGGGCCTGGCATCATCACAGGGCTTCTTACCCCAGAGAAGGAGACGGGAGGACGGAAGCAGCGGTCGGTGCGATGAGCCACGAGCCAAGCCACGTGGGGCCTCCAGAAACCGGAAAAGGCAGGAAATGGTCTCCCCCAAATTCCGAGAAGGGACCAGCCCTGCCGACACCCAATGGCAGCCAAGGAGAGGGATTTGGGCTTCCAAGCTTCAGAACTGTAAGATAATAAGCTGCGTCATACCAAGCCACCGAGTTCATGCTAATTTGTCACAGCAGCCACGGGAAACTGCTGCGTGGCGGGAACGGCCCACTCGCGTGGGAGCGATTCCAGCCGCAGCTCCGAACCCTGCAAGTTTTACACACGTGTCTCCTTTCGTTGGGGCAAAATGATTTCAGATAATTCTGCTCTTTGAGTGCAGAAAACAAGCTTCAGATAATTCCATTCTACTTCCTGCAGAGAGTTTAAAAAATAGGAGCTGAAAAATACATAATTACTTTAAATGGCAGCAGATTCTTCCCCAAATGAGACACATTTTCTTCGTGGAGAGTGATATTAAGGTGTTTCCTGACGAAACCGGCCCAGTTCAGCTGGAGGGTCCTGCCTGTCACCAAGTCACCAGATGCGCCTGCCATGCGGCAGCTGGTGGGAGCCAGGGTGAAAGGAGCGGCATCCGCCAGGTAGGTAGCAAAGAGCTCCGGGCTTTGGCGGGTTCAGGCTTTGGGGCAGGAAGTTTCCCAAGAGCTAGAAATCTAACAAGTCAACTGTACACATAGGAATGTTGCCATATTTTAGTAATAGGCCTTAAGAAAGTGTATGCAGGCCGGGCACGGTGGCTTAGGCAGGTATCAGTGGCTCACACTTGCAATCCCAATGCTTTGGGAGGCTGAGGAGGGAGGATTACTTGAGCCCAGGAGTTCGAGGCTGCAGGGAGCTATGATGACACCACTGCACTCCTGACTGAGCGACAGAGCAAAGCCCTATTTCTAAAAAAAAGAAAAAAAGATAAGTATGGGGGTGGGAGGAGTCAGAGCCAAGGAGACACTGCTTAATCAATGGCCCACCCAGCAGAAAACAGCGACCATGTGGATATTCCTGGACTGGGGACAGTCAGCAGTGCCTGTCAGACGGACAGACAGACAGGCAGTGCCTGAGTGAGGCCTGCCCTTCTCCACCCTGGTCCAAGCACAGATGGACTTGGGAAGCAGAGCCCACCTGCATCCCGCTGCCCACCAACCAGGCCACGCCCCTGCCAGGGAAGACCCTTGTTGTGGGGGCAGAGTCCAAAACAGGAAACCTCCTGAGATGGAGGCTCTAGTCCCTGCTGTGAGCCAAGGCAAGTTGCTGCCCATCTCTGGGCCTCAGGGTTCCCAGCCATAGCCAGAGTCAGCTGCACTAGGGGACCCAGCCTAGAGGTCTGGACTCCCTCATCCGGGTCCCCAAGCCCAGGACTGGCTCCACCTGGAGCTTTTCTCTCCCCTCACCTCCTCCCCAACATGGCACCAGCCCAAGCCAGAGCTTTTGCCAGCCCCCCACTCCCCACTTCCTGTCCCCCACATCCTGAGAAAGGAAGCTACCCCTGCCTGAGCTTCTCCAGCTCTTCCTTGCTCCCCCACCTCCCGGAGGTCACCCCAAACTCAAACTTGTCTCTTGACCGCTGGGCCACAGGAAACTTTGTTCTCAACCCCCTCCACCCCTAGGCTTGGCTTCCTTTTCTCTTCAGGACCGTTACCTAACATCTACGTTTGGGTTCCCCCGAAGACAACCAGAGATGAGAACTCGGATGCAGGGGGTCTATGTGGGGGGTGGTCCCAGCTAGCACGAGGGAAGATGGAAACTCGAGAGGGTCATATGGGTTGAATTACGTCCCCCAAAATGATACATCAAGTCCTCTCCCCTGCTACCTGTGACTGTGACCTTATTTGGAAATAGGGTCTTTGCAATAATTAAGAGTTAAGGTCTTTATATGTAATTAAGTTGTAAATTAAGATCCTGTGATTAGGATGGGCCCTTAATCCAATATGACTGGTGTCCTTGCATGAAGAGAAGAGACACAGGCACACGTGCAAAGGAGCGTGCCACGTGAAGGCACAGACTCACAGAGGGAAGGTGGCTGTGTGAAGACGCAGGCAGAGGCAGGAGTGACGCGGCAGGCCATGGCACGCCGGACATTGCCAGCAACCACGAGAAGCCAGGAGACAGAGCCCGGCCCCGTGTTTCTGCTGTTTGAAGCCACCCAGTTTGTGGCGGTTTGTTACAGCAGCCCTAGGAAGCTAACACCGACACTATAAACACTAATAGTTCTATTGCTTCAGTCAAAACTTGAATGGCACATGTCCTTCTCTTTGGCCACCTATCATCCTTGTCTACCCCTTCCCTACCTAATACATCTTGGAAAAAGGCAAAAACCTCGTCCCGTTATAGGGCCTTACAACGCCTGAAACCTGCCCCCGCAGCCTCCCTTGCAGCCAGGGGAACAGATATTTGATAAGGGTTCTGCCAGTTATATGCATGTGGGAGCCAGTGACACAGAGGCTGGGACTCTGTGGACGCCAGGCTGTCGAGATTGGGGGCAGCATAGATACCCGTATCTTGGCTCTAGAGGCTTCCAGGGTTGGATTCAGGGAGAAATGGCCAGCTCATTGGTGGGGTCAGCAATACACGTGAAGGTGTCAGTACCCACTGGAGGTCTCAAGGTGTCTCCCCAGTTCTTCGAAGTGATTTTGAACATCGTTCCTGGCTGCATAGCCTCCAAACCTAATTGTCCAAGCTCTGCAGATATCCGGTGAGCTGCCTGATATCCCCTAATACATTTCTGTTTTGCTTTAACGAGCAGAATTAGCTTCAGCTGCTTGCAGCTAAGCTCCTTGATTGGAGGCAGCTTTGTGCACACAGCTCTTTCCACTTTTCCTGGCAGCCCCTCTGGCCCTAGGATTCTGGTGGGAGGCTTTGGAGTGAGTCAGGAACTGATCGTGTGTGATCTCCCACTTCCCAGGCTGGATGCTGGCTCTCTCTTCTTTTCCCTGAGCAATGGAAGAGAGTGGTTTTGAATATAGGTGTTGGTGGCCACAGGCCTGGGTTAGGATCCTGGTTCCTCAGTGGCTGTGTATTCTTGGGTGAGTTACTTACCCTCTCTGAACTTTTGTCTGTAAAACAGATTAGTAATAAACATCAGGATTTCTTCCCAGAAACCCTTCCTCCTTCTCTTGGTACAACCTGTTTTTCCTGGAGTGAGTTCATGCGTGACCTATTGACAGATGGGCATGGGTCTCCAGGGAGCTCATCACAGTTTTCCAGGATTTTCCTGGTTAAACAGGACCAACTGTTTTTGCTAGAAATGCTGCAAAGGCTGAGGTGCATCCTGGTGGCAGGCAGCTTTCTTGGCCGTGGCGCAGGGAATGCCTCTTGGGGTGAGGAAGAGAGGGACAGAGGACCTGGGCCTCAGCCTCTAAATGCCAGCTGGGGAGATGGAGTTCCAATGACACCTTCCAGCTCCTGGATCCAGCTGAGCTTGAAGCTAAACCTACTGCTGAACTTTTCAATCATATGAGCCAATCGGTTTCCTTTTCAGCCTCAGCTGGTTTGAGCTGGGTTTTTCATCTCAACAGAGTCTCTGAGTAGGATTAAATGAGAAAACACAAAGAAAGTGCTGAGCGTGGAACCCAGCATAGACTCTGCCAGGTTTTCTTTTCCAGGGCTCTCTGAGGATGTGACCAGACTCCAGGTCCCACTCGCCTCCCGGGCGAGTCCACGCCTCACCGCCAGTGTTGGCCCCCGCGGGGTTCAGTCTGGGGCCTGGCTGCACACGATTTTGTGTCCTTCACATTTGTTTGGACATTTTCCCATGTCATTAATATCCTTTGAAAGCCTGCTTTGTAATGTCTAACAATCCAAAATGAACATTTCCCATACATTTTTTTAACCATCTTCCTACTATTTGGCATTTAGGCTGTTTCCATTGTCCACTTTATAAGTTATGCTCCAAAAGCATGTTTGTGCGCAAAACGTTGACTGCGTCATAGATTATTCTCCTGGGATGGATTTCTGAAAGTAGGAGGACGAGGTAGGTCATGGACATTTTTGAAGTACCTGTTAAGATGTTCAGGTTCTGTCTGTTTTTTAGAGACAGGGTCTCGCTCTGTTACCCAGGCTGGTGTGCATTGGCACAATCACAGCTCACTGCCACCTGGAATTTCTGAGTTCAGGTGATCCTCCTGTCTCAGCCTCCTGAGTAGCTGGGACTATAGGCCACCACGCCCAGCTACTTTTTCTATTTTTTGTAGAGACACGGTCTCGCTATGTCACCCAGGCTGGTCTTGAACTCCTGGCCTCAAGGGCCTCCCAAAGTACTGGGATTACAGCTGCGAGCCACTGCGCCCAGGCGAGAAGCTCGGTTTTGAAACAGCATCTGTACCCTTTTATAACCCCCATTCCACTGTTAACCACTCTTCGCTGGCAGAAATTCTTCCACAGCTACCACTCATTTAGTGCCAGGGGCCAAGTGCTCCGGTGAGCATTCTATATGCCTTTTCTTATTTATAACAACCCAAACGCATGGATAAGATTATTGCACAGTTTTAGAGATGAAGAAACGGAGGCTCAAGGAAAGTTTGCAACTTGCCAAAGGCAACCAGGCTAGAACAAGTGAAGGCAAGATGTGCTCTAGGTTTGTCTGACTAAATCCTATACCGTTCTGCCATAAAGCCCTCCTGGGAGGGAGGGATCACTTCCTGCTGGGAGTCCTACCTGAAAATAATTCCCCCAGCTGGTGCCTGGCCACTTCCTGTGTAATAGTATGAGATATCCCACTGGACACACATTCAAAATTATTTTGGGTCCTAGATCATGCAGGTTACACTTTCACAACATCCAGGTTGTTGGCACTGAGGACCCTTTCTTAGCAAAGTGTAGGTACATCTACTCATGAAGCAAAGAGCCTGATAATTGGAGCATCTCCTACGCTGAGGTCTTTAAGAAGTAAATTACCCCCTTGGTCAACAGGGCAGCAGCCTGGGAACTTCTTTACTGCTCCTCCCAGTGCTACTATCATGTCCCTTCCTGGGCAAGGTCAGGGTGACAAAGGGAAGAGCAGGTTCTAAGTAGGCAGAGTTCACCCAGCACCCCCTCAGGACTGAAGGAGAAGGACCTTTAGAGGTTCCAGCAACTATGTCAGAAGGGGTGGGGGTACAGAAACAGGCCAGGATGATAGGTCTGAGAACCCATGGAGGTTGATTTGGAGCCGGGCTTGTTAGTCCTGTGTTCCTGGAGTACTCTGCAGGAAACTCTGAAATAAGGGGCCTTTGGGAAAGCGGGGGCCTGTGCCATGTGCTCAGCTGCTCTGGCAGAGGAGGGACCCTGCTAGGAGAAGGCCCTCACACTGAGATGCTAATGAC
>CAUYRT010003664.1:0-23086 GCA_963574885.1 Lepilemur ruficaudatus | reverse complement strand
AAACCAGCCTGAGCAAGAGCGAGACCCCGTCTCTACTAAAAATAGAAAGAAATTAATTGGACAACTAAAAATATATAGAAAATATTAGCCGGGCATGGTGGCGCATACCTGTAGTCCCAGCTACTCGGGAGGCTGAGGCAGAAGGATTGCTTGAGCCCAGGAGTTTGAGGTTGCTATGAGCTAGGCTGGTGCCATGGCACTCACTCTAGCCGGGGCAACAGAGTGAGACTCTGTCTCAAAAAAAAAAAAAAAAAAAAGAAAGTTAGAAAATAAATGAGCTAAGTATTCAACTTAATACATTGAAAAATAGCAGGAGAATAAGTTTAAAGCAACAAGAAGGAAAGACATAATACAAATCTGGGGATAAATCAAGGAAATAGAGAAGTACAACAAGTCATAAAAAAACTAAAAGCTACTTCACTAAAGGACTAAAAGGGAGACAAACCTCTGGCAAAACTAATGAAAGAGAAAGAGAGAAATTATAAATAAATAAAACACAATGAAAAAGGAGAAAGAAGCACAGACACAATGAACATTTGGAAAAATAGCTAAAGAATATTAGGAATACTTATATGCCAATAAATTTGAAAATTTATATAAAATAAATACATTTCCAGGACAATATATAATGCCAATATTAGTGCTGGAAGGATAAAAATACAATATATCAAAAATTAATAAAAAATTGAAATGAATGGTAATCCAAGACATCACATAGACTTACACTTAATTTTAGAGGTGAATTCTTCTGCCATTCAAAGAGTATATTATTCCTATCTTTAAAATGCTGTTTCTGAAAATCAAATAAAAGTAATATTACCTGGCTCATTTTATTAGCTGATATAACATTGATTGCAGACTGTGTTGATAAGGACAAGGTAAGAAAAAGTGTACTGGGTCTGTTTTACTTGTGAGTCATAAAGTAAATAGAAATCTTGGATAAAATATTAGTAACAGAAACCAAGTCATAGGGAACGAGGAATTCTATAACTTGATAAAGACTATATCCCAAAACCAAAACATAGTGCTCAGTGGAGACATATTAAATCCATTTTTTTAAAGAACAGAGAAAACAAGAATATTTGCTGTTACCTCTCATATTGAAGATAATTGTAAGGAAGACACAATCAAAGAAATAAAACAAGCCAAAGAAGTAAGAAACATATTGCTAGAAAGAGGAGACAAAATTATTATTAACTACAGAGTATGATTCTCTGCAGAGAAAAAAAAAATCTAGAAATAAAAATCAAATTGTATAAACCTTGTTGTTAATCCAATCTAAATTACAAGAGAATTTTAAACAAAATACTACGAGCTTATTTTGAAATTTAACTTAAAAACTAAAAGACCAGAAGAGGAGCAAAGTGTGGGTTTTTACCATATTGCATATCAAGAACTACTAAAAGTCATGTTTATAAAAATTATCGCACAGAAACAAAAAGTAGGAAGAAAATAGATCACAAAAAAGCCTCCTGAATGTTGGCCCCTGGTGTATGTTATCAAAGAGCATTATAGTCAGTGGTTGAGATTAGATTGTTTAATAAATGATGCTGGAAACCTGGCTCAGAAATAAAGTTGGGTATCTACCACACACCATTTAAAGACCAATGAACTGTAAAGATAAAACTATAAAGTCAGTACAGAATATCTCTGTGCCTTTGAGTTGGAAATGGTTTCTTAAACATGACCCAAGAAGGGTAAACCTTAAAAAGGCCCTGATGGATTTAACTATTCAAAATTAAAAATGTCTGTTAAATAAAAGATACCATATACAAAATTTATAGACTAGAGGCAGATTCGGAGAAGATATTTGCAATATTTAAACCTGTTTATAATATACAAGGAACTCCTGCAATTTAACCAGAAAAAGCTAAAAATTACAATGGAAAATTAGGCAGAGGATATGAACTGAATATTCAAAGGGGAAATCATCGGTTAAGTGAAACTTAAAAAGTAGGATAGTACGGACTGTTGGCAGGAGTGCAGCAATCTAAGAATCTTCATGGACTGTTGAAGTGTAAAGTGTTAACCATCTCTTTGCAAAGTCCTTGGTGAAATTAAGTAGCCCTAGCTACTGTGTCCCAGATCCCACTCCTAGTTATGTTTCTCAGAGGAACTCTCACTCGGGTCCGTAAGAAGGCAGTGACAACAGTGTTCACCCCGGTGTTATAGAAGGCAATGAAGAATTTGAGGCAACCCAAATGTCCAACACTGAAACAATAATAAACAAAACGTGATGAATGCATTATATGAAGGCTTTGCAGGAGTGTCCAAAGGGAATTACACATAATACAAGAACTGGAACCTGTCTTGATACATATAGTACTGAATGAACTGGTAATAAGCAAAATAAGTTCTATAATACTGTATCAGTTATGTGAAATGAAATTCCATGAACCACAATCAATGCTATGTGATAAATACACCCAAGCCTCCAAGAATACATACATATACAAGGCCATATAACACATTGAAATGAGAAGGTCAATCTGAGATCAAAGGAAACAAAACAAAACAAAATAAACAAAGGTATAGTCTTGCAGGATGGTACTGTTCCATGAATTAAAGAACATGAATCCGCGGGGCGCAGTGGCTCACACCTGTAATCCTAGCACTCTGGGAGGCAGAGGCAGGAGGATCGCTCAAGGTCAGGAGTTTCAAACCAGCCTTAGCAAGAGCGAGACCCCATCTCTTCTAAAAATAGAAAGAAATTAATTGGACAACTAAATATATATATATATATATAAATAATTAGCCGGGCATGGTGGCACATGCCTGTAGTCCCAGTTACTTGAGAGGTTGAGGCAGAAGAATTGCTTGAGCCTAGGAGTTTGAGGTTGCTGTGAGCTAGGCTGACGCCATGGCACTCTAGCCCAGGCAACAGAGTGAGACTCTGTCTCTAAATAAATAAATAAAAATAAAGAACATGAATCACTCAACTTTCTGCACTTGAGGTTTAAAAAGAAAACAAATGCATAGGCCAAATGGATAAAATATATAAAGAAATAAAGTTTAGACCTGGAAAGGACCTTTTGATGTAATATAGCCCAGAAATATCCATCAAATTTTTGTTATTTAACAGTCTCCAGCTCCTTTCCAATATACCGAATGCAATGAGTTAGACGAACAGGAAGTCAGAGGAAACAATCCCTGTAAGATTGTCCTCACTGCAGACTTGAGCTGCAAGTTTTGGGGCCACTCGTACTTCAGACCAGCTGACTACAAATTTGACGGTCTTCACATCTATGCTCAGGTTTGATAATTCACTAGAAAGACTCACAGAACTCCGTGAAAGCTATTATTCCCACAGTGGTGTTTGTTATGGGCAAAGCAGATAAACTAGAAATAGCCAAAGGAAAAGCTGCATGCCTGCTGGCATCCGTGTCTGAGGCACACACAGAGTACTGCCCACAATTGACACCTTTGTGTCTAGGGTTTTGAAAGGGACTCGATCACACGCTGCCTGTTCAGCTGACCTTTATTCTCCATCCCTTTCTGGAGATCCTGGCTGGTATCTTTCATCTCCAGTTTCTCCAAAGGTGGAAATAACACTGCACGCCCCAGAGCCCCCATCATAAGTCCTTTGCCAAAGCTCCAAACAAAACATTCCTATTAGGTAGAGCATCCTAGGAGCTAACACATCACCTCCCAGTAGCGGATGGCAAAGGCCTCTCTTTGGGTCGGGTTAATTCTGCACTGTCCACAGAATAAGAGTTTTGGAGAGTCAGACAGAGAACCCATGTTTTCTAAAAGCTTACTTGGTGATCCCGATTAGCTAGGTTTGGAAGCCGTTGATGTAGATAAATCCTCTATTTACAGATAAAAAGTCTGAAGTCCCAAGAAATTAAAAGGCTTGTTTATGTGGTAACGATCACACAATTAGTAAGGGGCTAGAACTTGGGGAGCTTGGCTGAGCCTGACAGGATTACTGCAAGGTACTGTCTCACTCACGTCTGTGATGTCTCTGTCTTTGGCCTGAACACCACCTTGCCCATATCCATAAACCTACTTACATGCTGTTACGATTAACAGAATATGAATGCAGGTGAAAGCATTGCTGAATTCTTTATGGCCTTATAATTCGGAAAGTGGTAAAAGAGATTTGCAAGGTACGCTTGGTAGAGAAAACTGAGGAATAATTAAATCAGTATCATTTATTACACAAACAAACCTTAACCCTTCCCATACCAATTTCTATGAGTCAAGTTTAATTTCCCAAAACTCAGGCATTAGCAAATGTGGTAGGGCAATTGCCTGTTTGATAAAACAAAATGAAAGAAATTCCTGTGGTCCAATTGCTTTTTAAGCAATTTACCATTCAACACCACCTGTGCTTAAATGATACAGGAATCTTACGTAGTATACTCAATGCAGAAACCATCATTCCTACTAAACTGTGAACCACTTCTTCCTCTTGTCCATTATAGTGCCTCCTGGTAGCCCTCAGTGAGATTTAAATATAGGCTTCAGATGGGAATCTATTTCTTACTCTGGGATTTTCATATTGTTAACCCTTCTTCCATAAAGGTTGTTTTTTTCCTTCAGTAATTGAAGAAAATCACTCTACTCACAATTGATTTTTCACTGAAATTTCTGTGATTGCTGATGTGACATTAATGATATGGATATAATTGATGTAAAAATAATCGTTACAAGAAAGTACTTAAACAAAATCTAAACCATACTCAATTGACAAAAAAAATTTGTTGTAAACTGTATTCCAATTTTATTAAATCTAACCCCTAGTCTTATTCATCAAGGTGATGATGCTCTGTCATTATCGGTGCTTACTGATCTCCAATTCACGTGAAGGTCCAAGGGCTCGTACCATCCAAGCATCCTGAGCAGGTCCTCTGGTCATCTGTCTACTCTGGTCACCACAGAAAGGCTTGCTGTCCAGTGAAGCAGTATTCCTTGGCTGCTACCTTGGGTTTTTATTAAAGGCTCAGTGTTAGGGTCATTCTCTTGAGATTTATTCTCTTCCAAGTTTTGTCCTTTTCCTACATCCTACAAAAAAGAAGAGATGATGATCCAAGGGGATTTGTACCCTTCCTGCAAATCTCCCACCTCCCTTTGCTTTAGTTTCTTCTTCCATGCAAGGGCAACATTTCCTCTCCCCTGTCTGGAACCTACCAACATCTCCTCTCGATAAACACAGGTGTTAGAATATAAGGCCAGGATTGGGGTGTCCAGAGGTAACTTCTGCTCCAGGTTCTATAATAGAAATATAAAGGAAGTTTTCTCATTGGAGGCAGAAAAAAACAGGGGAGAAAACAAATTAGTATCTCATTAAGCCATCCCGTTACACATCAATCCGCAAGGAAAGGATTATTTGTTATAATCTTTTGAAGTTAAAGTAGCAGGAAAGATTTGGAAGCAAAATGAAGGGGGAATGTTGCCCGTGTAAATGAGGCTTTCTCACCGCTACTCCCACCACTGCACAAAAGGTGGATTGGTCCAGGTCATCCACCCAAAATCATTTTATTGTCACATGTTGCATCACTTTCTTTTATTCTTGCCAAAAAAATAAAAAGTTTAAGATGTAAGATTTTACCTATGTATTTTAATTTACTTGATGTACAGGTTGAGACAATATTGGAATTCATGCATAATAGCCGCAAGAATTAAACATGTACAAATTCTTAGTTGAAGTTGTTAACATTTTTGGTAAACATGTAGCATGGAAAAATAGAAAGAACTAGGTATTTTTCTCTTTGAAGTAGCAGGAAATCATAAATATCCTTTAATCTGGACAAATATTTATAAATGCCTATCATGTCTGTTGTCTGCCGTCAATCTGGCTAAATCGTCCCCAGACTGTAAAGGTCGATCAACTGTATAGCTTATGGACCAGACTTGGCCCCCCACCAGAGCTAAGAATAGTTTTACATTTTTTAATTATTTTTTTAAATTGTCAAGACAAGAATAATATTTCATGACATGTGAATATTTATGAAATTCAAATTCCAGTGAACATGAATAAAGTTTTATGGGAAAGCAACCGGGCACCATAATTTATATAATGTCTAGAGCTGCTTCTGTGCCACAGTGACAACGAAGTTGAATAGTTGCACCAGAGGAAATATGGCCCCCAATGCCTAAGACATTTACTATCCAGTTCTTCACAGAAAATTAATGGCAAGTCCTACAGTAGAATGTGTACAAGGAAGGGAGGGGGAATTGTTTAAAAACTCATGTTTCCTGGCTCTACCCAGAGGTTCTGATTTTGTAGGTCAGTGCAGAAGACCAGGAGTCGGCATAGTTAATAAGCATCCCAGGAGATATTGAGGCAAAAGTTTCTAGTATCACTATGTGAGAACCATTATCAAACCAAGATGTGATTTAATATATATATAAATTATGTATATAATTTAATATATATTTATTATTTATATATATTTCATGTGTGGATACTTTCTTCTTGATAAATATTCCTTATTTCTCCAGGATGTTAAGAGGAACAAGTAAATTTAAGTAATAAACTATAAATAGATGTTAAAATATTTAAATATTCTCTTTTGCTAAGCCTAGGGGTGTGTTTGCCCCTTTTTGAAAAATAAATTTACTTCCTACATGCACTTGGGAAAAAAGAAATCATTTTTTCCAAGTGACATTTGTCAGAAATAATAATTCTCTCCTTCTCCAATCTTGCTCAAATTTAGATGTTCTAACAAAAAGAACAAAACTAAGAATAAGATATGAGGGAAGAGAAATATTTCCATAACAATGCTAGAGCCTGACTCTACCCAAGAGACACATATGACAGCAAATGCCATGTTTAAGTGTACAAAACCCTCTGTTTTAAGTCTCAATTTTAAGACACTTATAGGTTGTCACAATTTTTCTTCAGGGATGAAATTTCATGAATGTTGGGGAGATACATCACCAGGGAATGGTTCTTTAATTCTTTCGAAACAGATCATGGGTCATGTGTAGTGTATGTATGCACAAACCAAAAAAATAAAATAAAAGGAGTTGCAATGTTAGATTTAAAACTTTTAAATTCAGCCTATAAGTAAATCTCAGTACATTTATGATAACTTTGAGGAAAAAACTAATAAATGTGTTAAATTTAAAGCATATTATGAGTTGTGATTCAGCCAATTGTATTAGTTTGTCCCATTTGTAGCCAATCTCAGTTATTGGTGCTTTTACCCTAACTCCCTTGAGTCACCGTGATTTCTTGGTCCTCAGGACACAGAATTCAGTTTGTTCTGGAATCTGGTCCAGTCTAAGTCTAAGCAAAGCCCAAGCAAAGGGTCTATGCAACAGGAGCCACTTAAAAATACGTTTGGGAGCTCAGTTTGCTGACCTGTTTTCCAGATTCATGGACCACCATGCTTGCTGCCTGGTTAGCATTTTGTCCACTCAGCGTTTCTCCTTCAACTCCATACAGATCAATCTACTCTGCCCTGTCCTTTGCTTTCCCACTTGGCCCTACTCTGCTTCTGCCTACCTGCTCTGGTCTGCATATTCAGAAGGAATTCTTGTGATAACATCAGTCTTGACTCTACCAAGGCCTCTCTCATCAGCCTTGGTCTCAAGATAAGGACCCGTAAGGAGAGACAGCAACAGTGCTGCTCAGCCTTTCAACTCATGGACTTCTGAATGCAGAGAAAAATGAACACACCCCCCCAGGAGGTGCAGGAATGAAGCCTCAACTAGCCCGCAAGGTCCTGTACATTCTCATGTAGGTTAGTGCGAGTTGACCATGGGACTGGTGCCTATGTAGATTTGGTTTCCATTTTGCAGTGGAAAACCTGAAACTGTATATGAGGTAGTCCTGAGTCCAATCCAACGCAATCATTGCAACAGTCCCTTTATATACGTCTAAGCCTCTTAATTTTCTCAGTAGCATTTGAGCAGATAGGAAAGAGAAAATAGGACCATTTATGACCTCTCAGTGGAAAGTAAGGTAAGAGTCAGGGTCATTTGGATTGTTATCTTTTTCCTCCTCTGCTCTCCAGAATGATTTCCCATGTTTATATGGCATTCGAGGCTATAGTGGTTTAATTTGAGATCTGATCTCTCTTATCTCCAGAGTCAGTACCTTCTCTGGGTGACAGGATTTGATGTGGGTTCTCACTGGTGGCATGGATGCATTATCTCTACCGTGTCTTGTTCAAGACGTTCTCCCGGAGTCTTTGCTGAAGGGTGGCCTCATCTATTAACATAAAAGGCGCCTGCAAGGTTCAGGTATCTTCTGAGTACTCCACTGGGGAATTTGTTAACTTTTGTCTCCTTAAAAAGATAAGTTAAAGTCCTGACCCCTAGCAGCTGTGAATGTGAATTTCCTTGGAAATAGGAGCTTTGCAGATGCAATCAAGTCGAGATGATCATTACGTGGATCCTGATCCAATACGATTGGTGTCCTTATAAGAAGAGGAAAAAGCCACATGACAATAGAGGCAGAGATTGGAGTGATGCAGCTGCAAGAACACCGGGAACTGATGGTCCCCACCAGAAACCAGGAAGAGCCATGAAAGATTCTCCCCGGAGCCTCAGAAGCAGCAGGGCCCTGCCAGTACCTTCCTTCTGGTCTCCAGAATTGTGCAGGTAAATTTCTTTTGTTTCAAGGCGCCCAGTTCATGACACTTTCTCATGGCAGCCAGGGGAAACTAACATAGAGCCTCTAAACATTTTAATTATTCAGAAATTGGGGAACTGGGCCTTGGATGACACCACATTGCCTTACATTTTCTGTTCCTTCCCCATAGCTCTCTTCTTTTTCCTCCCAACTGCCCAATCCGTCTGCCAAGGAGCACATGCAATTAAAATCCCAAAACATTCCCAGGGAATCACTCAGTTCTCTACAGCATGCAAAATTTCCAGAATCAACCAGGCTCTCCTCTTCTTCCTGCCCCCGCCCATCCCCCTCCCCCATCCTTCTGGGACACACATAACTTCATTAGCAATCAAGATTTTGACAAATATTTATTGAACTCAGTATCTCTTTCAGTATCCTTATTACGTGTCAGGAAAATTTAGGGAAAAAAATCATAACCTAAATTGTTTCTTGTTCTCAAACGTAGAATATAAGACTGGCACACGGGAGAGAATGGGGAGCAACACACCACAGCATGCACCCAAGGGCCAGATAGAGCGATTTTGAATGGATGTGCTCCCGAGCCTGGGAGGCCAGAAGCCACGCACACAGCGAGGACACGACATTTGGAGAAAGGCAGATAGGACAGTGACCAAACAGGAGTGCGCCCTGGGGCACGATGAGGAGAACGTCAGAGTCAGACAGAGGCCAGTCAGGGTGATACTAAAGTAAAGGAATTAAGTTTAAATTTGAAGGAGGGAAAGAAAAAATATGAAATCCCCTCTGGAGTCAGAACCCCAGAGTGCAGTTGCTCTATTTCACAATACTCTGCAGTCACTATCCTGAAATTCCGACTCATTTCTTCTCTGAAATTCTGTCAAGTAAGTGGAGTCCATCAGGGCAGTGGCGCATTCAGGGAAACCTCCTGCCCCCCCTCACTCCCCACCTGCCAGCTGGGCTCTCACCCACCCGCGCCGCCCTCTCCCTCCCTGCCCCCCCCATCCCGCTACTCTGCCTGGACAGCAACTGTTCCCCCATTGCTGTCTATTCCCTGGGCCATCTGCGTGCGGTGTGGGGACGTTGGGGTCAGGCAAGAGCCCCACAGAGTCTCTAGGTGGGCAAGGTACTGGCTGTCCCCTCCCCAGGCTATAGCACCACTGCACATTCAGCAGGTGACTTGGGGGGCCACCCCAATCCAGGTGCTCAGTGTACTGGTGTGGATTGTCCTGGTGTGGTTGCGGTTGCCGCAGAAAGGAAGGGCCTTGGCTTCCCTGCCCGCCAGGGCCCTGTAAATGATGTGGCCGGCCCTGCGCAGAGCGGAGGGAAAGCCTATTTTATTCACAGTTTACTTGCAAACGTAATTTGAGGTGGATCATGAAAGTGAGTTAGGTTTGAGAACTGGTGTAGTGGGAGCTAAGGAGACCCTGGCAATCGAGAGCAGGGACAGAGCATACAAAGGATGTGACAGGAGAGGCAGTGAAGAGGGAAGGTAGGAGCCAGCGTGGCAGACATCCTCGGGAATGCATCCTGACTCGAAGTCAACTTTTGGGTAATCGTAGTAATTTTTTCTGTTTTTAGATGTGAGTTATTATCAATATCATTGACTAGGTACTCAGATTATTTAAAGCTCCATAGATAGGTAAAGATGCGATTGCTTTTTCAGATTATTTTCACCACAGACTTGGGGCAATCAATAATCACACACTTACAGAAGACCCAAGACATGCACGAATGGTCTCCAGTTCTCTAACAATAACCCACTGTTCTTGTTTATCATTTTCCTATTTGTTTTTGCTTTCTTCTAATAAATAAATATATTTTTTAATTTTATGGCTGAAAATCTGTAAGAAAAGTCACAAAATGCCAAAATTAAACTTTGCATTTCAATGTTGAGTCCCCAGTATGCATATACTTCATTGCTGCAGACGTGTGTGTTTGTGTGTTTGTGTGTGTGTGTGTGTGTGTGTGTGTGTGTGAGATGCAGAGGTGGTCGCTGCAGTTGCAGACCACATCCTGAACCTAATTCTCTGAGATCTGTTAGAGAACACATTTGAAAGTGTTCCTTGGCTTTGATTAAGGTGGAGAAAAGAGCAAACCAAGTCATGAATCAATTCAAATCGAAAGAGTAACAACAAAAACAGTTTTCCTTCCCCGGCCGCCTACCTGGCTACAGGGAACATCTGGCTCTTTACTATGAAACTGGAATGAAAAAATTAAGTCAGAGAGAAAATGATCTGCCCTTGGGTACTAATTTTTGGAATTTCTCATCCTTAAGGGACATAATTTCTAAAAGATTTACTGGGCAGTTATTTGGACAACTACCAAGTATGCTCAATTTTCTAAGAAAATAAAACCATCCTTGGAAAACTATAAAGCAGGAGAAAACTCTTTTATGATGTTACTGTAGTAGAAACTATAATAATATCTGCTACTAAACCATTTTGCTCTAGCAGATTTCAGGTATTGCTATGAACATTGAATTTGTGAGTACTGCCTACATTCAGAAGTGAGAAAATGTTATCCTCTGTGACACTGGGAAATATATGAAAATGTAGCCAACTTATGTTACATAATATATATACATTCTGTGCACTGTTTTATGCCTGCCCGATGTCCCATATGTGTATATGTGTATTGCATTTGTTGAATCACTTGATTTTCTTACAAATAATTTAAAACTGTATCAATTGTACTGCATGCTTATTATGTACTAATCCCTTTAAATTGAACATCCATTTAACCCTTTTTTTTTAGAGACAGGGTCTCACTCTATTGCCCAGGCTAGAGTACAGTGGCCTGATCATAGCTCACTGAAGCCTCAACCTCCTGCGTTCACATGATCCTCCCACCTCAGCGTCCTGAGTAGCTGAGACTACAGCTGCGTGCCATCACACCTAGCTAATTTTTATTTTCTTTTTTCAGAGACAGGGGCATCACTATGTTACCCAGTCTGGTCTTGAACTCCTGGCCTCAAGAAATCCTCTTGCCCGGCGTGAGCCACTGTGTCCATCCTCATGTAATTCTTACGACAACCCTGTATGTAGGTGCGATTGTTAGATGCATTTTATGCAAGTGAGGGAGTGACATTACAAAGCCATGAGGAAGAGACAGTATTTAATGTTAAATTTATTTTTCTTCAAAGTGCATACACTTAACTAGGTTTATGATACAGTGTAGGCAGAGCCAAAGGTTGTTACAGTGTTTTAAAGAGACAGTTAAAGTGGAAAATACATATATTTCAATAAGTTCTATTAAATTGTGTTCTGAATTCTCTCTATAGTAATAAAAAAAGAAATCTCAGTGTTTTCCATTGTTTCCTATAACAGACTCCTTTTACTTCTTCGTTCAACTACTGCTTTGCTGCAAAACGTATTATAACAAAGTACTCTTGACATTCCCGTCCCCCACCCCAGGGCCCAAATTCCATACATTTATTAAAGGGGAAAAGACCTTAATTTGGACTTTCAAATTATGGATAAAATTTACATTACACTTAAAGAATTGAATCAGTCATATGGAAAATTTTTCATAAACAGCAAAAAATTAACTTAAAATGGGTTTGTTTTTAGTGAAAGTAACACATAATGTTTTTAATAATATCAACAGACAAACAAAAAGCAGGTACTTAAGGGCTTACAAAGAAAAGCCGGAGTTCCCGGGTCCCCTCCAGCCTGTCCCACCCCAGCAGACAGATGAGCACTTGGAAACGCTTCATCTCTTTAATTTCCCTGTTGGTTATCTTCACGTCCCTAAATAATACCACCATACTGCTGCCTTGAATCATAAGATTTAACTATTATCAACTGATTTCCACCTGAAGGTGGTGAGGCTAGTACATGAAAACACAAGACAAAATGTCGGGGGGATCAAGAATGCCTGAGCGAGGTTGCTGAAGATGTCAAATCAGGTCCAAGTCGTGCCTCATCTCACGTGTGTGTGGCACCATCCGCTGCAAACCAGTTGAAAATAATAGTCAATTTTAAAACTGGAGGGAAGGAAACGTCTTCAGTAACCAACTGTTACTTGTATTGCCTTAAAAACTAAGAATGTGACCTCTGGCCTCTCCCAGTAATGAAGTCCATCTAACAGTCCTTCAGGGAAGGCCTCGCTGCAGAAAACCAAAAGGAGTCTCATTGAAATCCTTTTTCTTTCTGCTTTGTTTTAAGCCATACCTTTTTGCTTGGCTGACTGGATAATCCAGGACTTTCTGAATTCCAGGGCATTGTATGTGCCGGCTAAGAAACCCAACACCAACGCAAAGGCTCCAGGAAGTCGTCTTAAGGAACCAAGTATATTTTGTAAACAGACAACTAGCTTTGGATTTAATACAAATTCACGTAAGCCTCCACTTGTTTGTGTTTGCTAATGGTCTTCAGGATTTGGGCCAACGTTTCAGCTAAAACCTCAATTTAGCCAAAATTAGTATATGCAAAAATCAATCACATTATTTTCTTCATTTACAAAGTCGTAAACTTTTTTTTCAAGTATAGTGTTTTATTTTAGTGAACCTATTAAAGGGTAATGCTTAAAAAAAGAAGAAAAAAAGAGCATGGTTTTGGAAATAGAAACAGAGAAGTGTAGATGGACGAGACTTGAAATAGTTGGGTTTGCTGAGTGGTTCCCAGGACTTATTCTTGGAGACCTTGAGATTATTTATATGATCTTAAAATACTCTCAGCGGTCCTGAGATATGGCGAAGCCTAAACAGTTTTGATCTGAGAAGCAACATAACAATCAAAGTTTTCTCTGGCATATTTTATCGTACTACTCAAGCAGGAAAAACAACAACAAACGTGTGACTGACCCGTCTGTGTACATTCAAACAGCTACGGACTGAGTGGCCCAGGCTTGGTGATACATATAGATACAGAAATAGAGATAGAGATATCTAACATCTGATACCTGCCCAGAATCTTAAAAGAAAATTACAAAGAGCCAATGGCCATCCCTGTTACATTTCATATTACGGGGACCTTGAACTCCTGGCACTTGAGACTAGGCAGGGCATGAGAGTCTTGGAGGCAACTTAGACTCTGCTCTCCTTCACTTTCCTGACCTTGTCTGCAATAAAATCCACACTATCTATTCCAAATCCGTTATGCGTAAATGTCATTATCACAATGTCAGGAAAATCAGGCTTTAAAAAAAAATTTCTTGCATACCGATTCATTGTACATTTACTCATTAAAAGCAGAGGCATTCATAAATCTCTGTTCCTGAACAATTGTGACTACAAGTACACAAATCTGTGATAGAATAGCCGACTAAGCTGTCCTAGAGACAAGAACCAGTGATGGAAAGGAATTCAAATATAAGAATAAAAAGAGGTCACAATTCAGGCAATGAGAGCTCTCTTAAGCATAAAAAAAATTTCAATTAGCTAATTGAAAATCATAAGAGGACAACCTCTTTTTCAATTCGAACAAAGTCTTCAACCATAACCCACATGTTATTGCTAGACATGTTTATATTTTTCCTTCTGTGAATTTTCAACACATGGCATCTTCTGGGGAGAATGAAATAGCACTTGCATCACATGCCATGAGTTGACTTCTACATGCTTAGTAATGAGTTCATTTATAGGAAAGTTTCTGTGTATATTATGAATACATGACATATTGGTGGCATCTTATGATACCCATTCTAAACTTAACCTGCATTTGGTTTAAGGTGGAATTTGCTCTGCTAAGATTCATCTTTTTCGGTTCTTTTTAATACTTTGTTAGTGGGAGGAGGAAAAAAAATCAAGAGGAAGTCTTAACACAGGTTTAAACAGTGTGGACACCTGTTGCCTATGATAAGCTAAACAGGCTGAGAGGACTAGGTCTTCCCAGCTGCCTATTTGAACAGGAGCTTGTCAGGAACCTTAAAGGTTGATACCAGCTCTGTCACAGAATTCTTGTGTCTTTTGAGGTGTGTTTCCATCCTAGGACCTCTGTTTTCTCTTTAAGTAATAGTTGCTTTCTTCAGAAGGGGATCAGTGGATTCTCTGACTTAAATCACAGACCAAAAAGTGGTCTCTCCTCTTCTGTGTGGACTCGCCACCACAGCCTGCGCATATGGCAAATACTTAGCAGTTACAGTGGTGCTTATTTTTAGCAGTACTTTATGCTTCTTGGGCATAAACATAGGGCATTTGTCCCATAGGGCAATTAGCAAATTGCCATGATGGGAACAATTTGCCTCATGCTACTAAATCACCAACAACTAAAAGTAGAAACATGTTATCAAAATGGGGCTGAGATTTGAAAAGTGTTTACCTAGATGTAAACACTTTTACTGGTAAAGAAAGTTAGATTTCTCATTGAAAATTTTGCTTAAAATCTTGTCTGTACTCCCGAGGGCTGCGTGACCTGGACACAGTTACTTCAATATCCAGAAACCTGGTCTCTCTTCCTCACAGTGAGAATAATAACCTCTCTCCCCGTGGGGACAAACCTTATGTGAGCTAAAAACACAGAAAATAAAGGCCCATGGGGCTACTTTAAAATACCAAGGCAACCTATATCGGATTCTGAGATTCTCACTTTCACTTAGAATGTGTCTACGCCCTGCAAACAATTGGAAGGATTCCACAAAAGGAAAACAGAATGGGACTCAGTTGATTTACCAGGTTCAATGTCCCACAGATTAAGTAACCATTTCACTGGTTGCCTGACTGCCTTATTATTTTAGCATTGTTTAGGCATAACCATGGAAGAATTAAAACATACCAAATGTTTGCCTTTAAACTTCAGAAACGTTCTCTGAAAATATTCTCATTTTTAACATCTTCTTGAACCTTTCCTTTCTGAGAAAAAGGTTGACTTTTGGAAAGAATTTACGTGGATTCCATTCCCATTGTAGCGTGCGCGTTTTATTGAGTGGTTGAATCTGGTTTGTGAGGATTGCGTTGCTGCTACCGGCGTACTCGTGCGGCCTGGAGAATTGAGGCAACGCAACAGATAATGCAATAATAAAAATTACTCTTCCCTTTCACTATCGCAAATAATGTGTTTCTCTTAATTATGTAACTAATTGCCTTTTCATTTCATTCTGATTATGAACACCACAGCCTCAGGTCCAGCAAAAATACTATGATTTTCCATCCACCAAAAAAATGGGAGGTTAACAAATTAAATGCATTGCCAAGGTTCTAAGTTACAATACATTTTTGCATGTAAACAAATATTCATGTATATGAGATGAACACGTCAGTGATGACAGTGGCAGCTTCTCTGAGAGAACAGAGTGGTCGGCAGTGCTTTATCTGTGGAAGAGATATCTATAGAGCTTCTGCAGCTAGAAGGGATCGGAGGAGCCCCACGATCAAGGGTGTGTGCATTTGATCACTATATGTGGCATGTGATAATCTTTGGGTGATATCATGTACATCCAAGACTTCAAATTTTACCTATCAGACCCCCACATCTTCATCCCTAGACTAGATAACTGTTGTGAGTTTTAGCCAATAAATTGCACTCTCTTGAAGTCATTGCCCTTGGATATAGGCAGGCACCTTAAATTATGTTTCCAAAATGGTAATATAATAAAGTCTTTAGAAGTATGGGCTGTAGAGCCAGAACGCATGGGTTCAAATCCTTCTACATTGAGCTGTGTGACCTTGGTCAAATTACCTGACCTCTCTGTGCCTTAGTTTCCTCATCTGCAAGATGGGGAAATGGTAGCACACTGTCTTAGAGTTGTTTGAAGATTAAGTCAGTTAATTTCTACAAAGGGCCTAGAGTCAACCTAGGCCTGACTCAGTAAGTGTCACAGTCTCTTGTTATGATGGTGATGGTTATTCTCTGTTTCAGTGAATGGCAACAGGATTTGCCCAGTAACTTAATAAACCTGAATCCAAATCTTGGACCAAATCACTTACCAATCGCTTCCGTGACCCTGGGCAAGTTACATACCATCTGTGACAGCCCCAGTTTCCTCCTTTGGGAAGTGGCTCTGACATAAAGGTGTGACACTGATTTAGTGAAACAATCCAAGTACAGAGCTCAGGGCAGTGCCTGGCACATCGTGAACACTCAGTAATGATACGTAGTTTCTATTACTTAGACTTTCCTCCTCCTCAGCTCTCACAAATGATTGCTTTCCAAGTTTTGTCGCCCTAACCCTTAAAATCTCCCAAATATCTCTGCTCTTCCTTACCACGCATCTTACCCGCTAGCACCTTTCCTCTCCTAAATGCTCCTTTTGCCCCGGCCTCTGGCTCCCCGCTCCCAAGGCCTGCCGGGGTCCCCCCACACCAACAGAGCAGTTCAGGGGAGAGTCCGCACCTGGCACTCAGCTCCACACCAGCCTCCGTCCCCCGAAGGCCCACCTCCCCAGCATGGCCGTGCCAAACAGCCACAGCTCCCATGTGTGCGGAAGATCCCCGGTGCTTTACCGGTGCCTGTCCCCAACACGGCGGTGCTACAGGTAAGTGGGATGACGTGGTAAAACCCACTGGCAAATCACGCAAAGTGCTCTTTGCACATGTCTGACCCTATGAAATTACCCCTATTTAAATGTTTGGGACCTTCAAAACCAGCAATTCTGCAAGGTCTAATCTAATATTATAGAACGGAGCAAATTTTCCATCAATTTCCAAGTTAAAATATGAGACTTCATATATTCTTTCGAGCTTACCAAGGGTTGCTAGGGGCAGTGATTCTAAAGCTTCAGGATTTTGCATTCACTCCTCACAGCCATTAAGGTTACTTCAGGGGAAAACGTCCTTCCCATCCATATGTTTGGTGTCCTCTGACGGACTTGGCCTCCCTGTCCTTGTCTCAGCTGAGCAGCCCCCCACGTCCACGCAGAGCATTCTGTGGTCCCTGTCTCTCAGCACAGGTCTCCCTGGGCAGCCCCTGTTTGCCTGTCCTTCCTCTAGAGGTAAGGATGGTGTCTTGTTTGCTTTTGTATTGTCAGAGCCCTGTAAAGTCCCTGACATGTGATAAGAGATTAAATTAATATTAGTCAAAGGTAATGAGCCTCCAAAATAAATCATGTTTCATATGAAAACCTACTGTATATTTCATTAAGTTTTTTTGTTTTTGGTTTTTGGTTTTTCTTTTCTTTTCTTTTTTTTTTTTTTTTTAGACAGAGTCTCACTCTGTCACCCGGGCTGGAATGCAGTGGCATCATCATAGCTCACTACAACCTCAAACTCCTGGCCTCAAGTGATCCTCCTGCCTTAGCCTCCCCAGAAGCTGGGACTACAGGGGTGCACCACCTTGCCTGGCTAATTTTTCTATTACTTGTAAAGACAAGGTCTTCAGCTTGCTCAGGCTGGTCTCAAACTCCTGACCTCAAGTGATCCTCCCACCTCAGGCTCCCAAAGTGCTGGGATTACAGGCATGAGCCACCGTGCCCAGCCTCATTAAGCGTTTTCTTGACTCCATTTCAGATTCTACTCAATAAGCCTCCAGCTGTAATGGAGACTCCAAAATTTGGTCATATATACTATATAGTCTGGAGTCTGAACTTGCTAATGTCACTTTGTGGACATATTGGTAGATGACAAGAAATACATTTAAAAATGGTTGAAATAAAAATTTTAAATAGTGATGCCGTGAGTAGATAACTCACTCTTCCAAGGCATGAGGATCTCAGGGGATTGTAGTTCCTTTGAAAACATTTTAGGTTATTTTCAAATTATTTATTTTCCAAAAAGATTAAAGTCAGCTTCATCCATTTCAGTCTCTCTTTGTACTCCTGGGACTTGTTGCACTATTTGTTACCCAGAACTGCACCCTTCTGAAGGCAACATGCCAAAAAAAAAAAAAAAAAAAACTTGTTTAATTTATTTTTGTGGTTTTGTTTTGGAGAGATTTTTTTTTCCTCCTTTGTCAACATTTGAGTCACAATAGCTACAACAGTGGCCAAGCTGATAAGAAGGGAAAACCTTGTCAAAGGACAAACCTTGAACAAGAAGGAAATTACCAAATAGAGAATTTTCATTCTCCTAAAATAAAAAACAGCGTGAAATGAAAGCAGCATGCCTGGAAGCCTCCTCTGGTTGTTTTTAATCAGCTTTTAAAGATAGCAGAGAGATGAGCCCTTAAATAGAACAGGACAATCACCCTTGTTTGTCCAACCCTAACCCTAACTCTTGGACAACAGGAGCGCCTTCCGTCCAAGAACTGCCCTTAACCGGTAGGCTCAAGAACGGTTCTCTCAAGTCCAAACTGTTCTTCAGTTCTCTGGTCTTTTTAAGAGAGTCATCATCAAAGGCGAGCATAAAATTGCAGTGATTTAAAAAAAGCGATTCAATGAAGACTTTGATAAGGATTTTTGGCTTCTCTTGAATGAAAGGGCAATGGCCTAGTTTGTTCTTATTTGGAACTGGGGTGAGGACCAAGAATACAGCAGGGAGTTGGAGGCACGTGCATGGGGCGGATGTAGAAAATTCGGCCAATTAGCTAGATCTTTCTGGGACTCCTGCTTAGAGGGCGGGTGCCAGTGTGGGGAATTCCAGGGGTGCAGCCAAGAATAGGCGGCCCCATGGTATCTGGATGGCCATCGGGGTTCCCTTAATTCAAAGACTTCCCTCTCTCCTTCTTTGGATTTACTCTTCTCTTCTTAGATCGGTGATACGGCAATAAGCCCAAAGTGCTAGGAAAGACTTATTTCTGCAAAAAATCAGTTGACCTAAGAAACTCAGAAGATGTACGTAACAATTTCACTTTCTTTTTCTCATTCTCCCGCTTACTTCAAACCCAAATGACGATGAAGTCATTGCCAAAGACGTCAGCTGAGCTGCTATAGTAATATTGGGTCATCGCATCCAAAACTGTCTAAATTTTTCATTAAAAGATGCATTTTTTAAATTTTTCTGCTGCTGTGATTGCTCGATGCTGAATTCAGCTTGTGTCATGACAGAAAGAGGACATGGCACACGTCCCAGCTCCACATAATGCTTCAGATCCAGCTTGACAACCATGAAATTCTGAATCTCTTATGTCTCTTTTATACAAAACTAAGAAATCACAGTTTCCTGAAATCCCTTCTAAATTAGATATTAATAAAAAGATGGCGAAACTGATCCTGTTGCCATGAAGACGAGACTTGCAGTGGGTTATGTTAATAAACGAGCCTCCCAACTCAGGTTCCTCACCAACCCCAAAGACAACATGTGAAACCTTGCAATTAAGCTTCAAGAGGAGTTTGTTTTTTGGTTTTTGTTTATACTAATAGGGTTCTTTAAAAGTAGTCTTAGTTATAAAACTTTGTAGATCACTCCTCTGTATAAAAGACAGGATTGTCTTGAAGATAGAGTTCCTTATGCTCCATGTCATTTGTAATCACAAGCTGTAGCCTCGAAAAAGGAGAATAGCTTTATTTTTTTCAGACAAAATAAACTAGCCAGTAACATGCTTTCAGTGACTACAAGGCAGTACTCTGAATCATGGTGAGGAGGAGATTATCAGCTCCTACACTTTCTGATGTAATCAATTATTTGCCAGAAAAAAATATCTGGATCAGACGTGAAAAATTCAAGATGTTATAACCTTTCCTTTTGTGGCGGCTAAAGCCATTTGGCCAAAGTACAACTCTTCCACCACCTGAAGAACAAAATGAAATGTGAAATATTAGCAGAGCAATTATATCAAATCTTGCTAATTAGTTGGGGAGGAAGTCTGTTTTGGGGGATCATGGCATGGCTGTGACTCCACCTTGGTTTTCCCTGCACCGTTTTACTTACTGAGTGACAAGAAAAGACAGGAGAGGAAGTATTTTGTCAGGCCCTAGGAAGGGCTTAAGGTCCCTAAAACTAGCAAGAATATGTTGAGTTCTACAGAGTAATTAGGGCAAACATTCAATTAAGGGATTTCTTGCCAGAAGTAAGGGAGCATTTTTCTCAGTCCCAATGTACCAAAAAAGCAGGACATGTAACAAAAAGACAATCCCAGGAAAAAGTGGACCATGATCCTACAAAGGTTAAATAAACACCAGGTAGAAAAGTCATGTCCCATAATAGCCGAGTTTGGAGCAAGAAGCTCTTTACATCTGGTAAGATATTTTTTGTTTTAAGCATTCTCCTTTGTACAGTAAAACATCACTCTTCTAAGAACTTGATTCTGCACAAATGGTGCAATTAGTAAGGATTTTAAGATATTTTTTAAAAAGTAGTATTATACGAATCATCTAATAAATGTTCTAAATTATTCATGGCTGACAATTCACCTTAACTAAAAGTACTGGGTTATCTTAATATATACAACTTATGTGGCAGCTATTGAAATTATCCACATAGCAACAAAAAAGAAACACCTTCTAGAAGGTATGCCTTGCAAATTCAATCTTATTACATTGACTGACAAAATCATAAGTAATAAATAGAGCAAAGCAAGAATAAATGTCAAATAGTTACATTCATGAATAAATTTCAGGCTCTCACCATCCAGCATTTACACTAAAGGACACGATAATAAAGAAAACCATGCTTCCGTAATGAAATTGTTATTCTTTGAACATGTTACTTAGAAGATTTAAACATAAACTCATACTTTAAATGTACTTTTAAAGTGATCTATAATTACATAGGAGGGCAAAGCGTTGCAGCAACGAGCATCCTGTCCTAGAAACAAAATGTCTGCTCCATCCCTGCTTAGACTCAAAATAATTAATACCTGTGACCTCAGTTTTGCAAAGTATTATTTCTATTTTTCCTGTAGGGGAGTGCTTTGTAAAAACTCGTTTATAACCCCACAAGTGGCTCTGTCTTATTGAAAACTGAGTCAGAAGTAGCTTGCCTACAGCCACTTATAATAACAGGTCCAGAAAGAAGAAAAATCCCAGAGTGCTAGACAATTCTTCTTTTTAGTTTATTTGGATAATATTTATAATACATTTAAATGTGTATTCTTTGGTGGTTTAATTAAGATAGCCTACAGTAAAATTTTTGCTATCAAATTTGAACTACTCTCCAACCATGAAAATATTGAATAGGGTTGATTAGAAAAAAAGACCATGTGAAAAAAATTTATGATATCTGCAACATGCCTCAAAGTCAATAATTTTAGATGCCATACTAGTGGGAAAGCTAAGGACCAGATCATGAACGATCTTAACTGGAAACTAAAAATTATGGGTCTTGATTAAGATTAACATAACTGTAAATGTGTCCTAAGTCTTTTATAATCATATTTAACAAATTTATTAAATTGATTATGTTTCCCACCAAACTTCCTGCCAAGCCTGTATTCTCTATCTCATTTTGTGGGACAATGATCTACTCATAATCCCAAGCAATAAACCTAGACTGATGCCTGACTTCTCCCACTCCCATAACTCGCTTCCAAAATATTTTTCACACTCACCCTCTCCTTTTACCTCAATATTATCTCCATCCCATTAATCATAGCGTCATCGCCCATACCACACCTCCACCCCTAGCTTTGTCCTCCTTAATTCCTCTTTCTCTTGGAGTTGAGAGCGAGGGGAGCAAGTTGGGGTCAGAAGGGATGCAGGTGGGATGTGCCCACTAGGACCCAGTGCCAGAGAGGAATATAAGACTTGAAATGTCTTCCAAGCACCTGTCCTATAAGTGCCAACTCCTTGACATCCCATCTGAAACGCTCCACGCCCTGGCCCTGGGTATCCTCCCTTCGTCCCGTCTGGAGGTTGCTCCGTGTACATGGTTTCAGCGGACTCCCTGTGTCCAGAACAGGTCAACTGGAGGGAGGGAAGAGGGTGATATCAGAGTGCCTCTCTCCCAACTCCCCAATCCCTGCGGGTCGCCTCAGCCTGACCACCCCCTCAACTGAAGAAGACCCTCCTTTCCTGTCGGGCAGCCCTGTGCACAGAGCATTCTGTCTCCAGATTCAGGTAGCCCTTCATATGCCTCCAGGCAGTGGCACTGCCCTTCTGCCTGCGGGTCTGCACTTCTCTGCAGTTTCCCTACCCTCTTCCCACAGCTCTCCACACAGTCCCTTTACTAGACTGTCCCACCTCATGTCCTGCTTCATTGCCAAAGACTCACTGCCAAAGCCGGCCTCCCTGTCACTCTTTTCTGTTTCTAGTGTCCACTGATCCTTTTTCCTGCCTCTTGCCAACCCCTGTTTCTTCATATTGAAGAGTCCTCTCTTTCCGTGCTCAAATTCCCTATATGTATGCTGCACGCATGAATTCTCACAGAACAATATTATTTCTCAATTTCCAAGTCTTTGGTTATGTGTTATTCATGTACACAGGTAAGATCTCTTTCCTGTACAATTCTATTATTTGTGAAATCTTGTGATCTACACTCAGAAAGTCGAAGTTCCGATTCCAGAATCCCTCCACTTTCCCACTGGTGTGTCGCTGTGAGCAATTGACCTCATTAACTCAGTGTCCTCTCTGGCAAAATGATGTAATAATAGTACTTTTTCTAGTTGATGTGAGGATTAATAAGATGATTCGTGTTAATTTCTTATCCCAAGTTCTGTTAATATTATACTTTTTAAATAAATTTTGCTCCTTTTCATGTGTACATTCTCAATATACTTGTTAAATAATATTTAACAAGTAAATATTATTTTCTTTTTTGTATTATGGGTTAAAAAAAGGAATTTCTGTTACTTC
>CAUYRT010003663.1:0-12855 GCA_963574885.1 Lepilemur ruficaudatus | reverse complement strand
AAAACGTTGTGGTATGAGGTCTCACTTTGTTGCCCAGGCTAGTTTTGAATGCCTGGCCTCAAGCAGTCCTCCCACCTTAGCCTCCAAAAGTTCTGAAATTACAGGCATGAGCCTTGACACCTGGCTGGATTCTGAAGACTTAACATCTGTGAACGCATTGTCTCCCATTGAAAAGTGGCTAGAGACAGTTACTTGTTAATATTTGCTAATTGTTGTATCCCAGGCCCTAGAACAGTGCCTAGCATATAGGGAGCCCCCGTAAGTACGTGTTGAATGATAGATGAATTAAGGAACAATGCATTCTCATTTTACAATTTTTGCAAATGTGACTTAGGGGAGGGGAACAAAGCAGCAAAATACTCATATCCAACCACTGGATTTTTCATGTTCTCTTGTTGGGTTGTTTAAGTTTTTATTGAAACTGTTGCCCATTCAAAATCAACTTGTGGTAAAGCACCTCTGCGTGGTAATCTTGAGGGCAATGGACTAGATAGACTTGGAAGGTTGTTTAATTATTTTGTTAGCGTAAATTCTTAGACATGCTCTTCCTAAGTACACACTTTCATTTCACTGCTTTTGATCTCAGATTGTTGCATCTTAGTTATGGTTTTGTGGAGAAAGATGATCACTGTTCATAAATCTTATGAAACTCAATCAACAGACTTATAAATAGTAATCATTTTCTTTAACCTTTGAAGCAAGTATCTCACCAAAGGGGAAAATAAAAAAAGAAATTCGTATCATTCTTTTTGAACTTCGTATTTCTTGGGTTCACATTGTTTACCTTTACATCTAAAAAGTCATAAAATTTTCAAATCTCTCTGCTTGCTCAAATCCAACTTGCGATTCTGTTGGGACACACTGTTTCTCAGCCCAACATTCCTATTTCCTTTTCAGATGCCTGGCCTTCAGGAAATTAGTCCCTTTCTCTCAGTTTTGTGTTGTGCATTTTTATACTGTGTTCCTTTAAGTTGAAATTAAGCCATTTCATTTGAATTTAACCAGGAAAACAGTTTTGGGGCTTAAAAGATCAACTTTCATTTATATGGAAAATACACTTTTGTGAAATACCTTGTATCTTAATGAGATGCAAATCTTATTTTTATCCTTTGGTAAATCTTTGTGTTTCCTTTAAACTACCTTTGGGGCTATATTAGAATCTTTTTAAGTGCAAGTAAAATGAAGCATGCCATTATATATTTATTTTGGAGCTAAGTTTTAAGTCAATTCTATCAAAGTAATGACACCAGCGTAATCATCAGCAGAGAATGTGGAACAATTTGAATACTACTACAAAAAATGCATGCAGCTGTCTTTCCTATTTTGCATTCTTAAAACACTGTTAATTCCAATTTCTCTATCACAAATCTCTGATTCACTGAATATGAAAACTCATAAGAAAGCACATTTAATTAGCTGTGATTTAGTCCATTGATGTAATGATGATGGGTGCAGAAGAGAAATAGGAAGAAAATAATTACCGAAATACAGAATTTTGGCAGGATTGATAAATACTCATGTATACCAGAAAGAATGTGAATGATGAAATTCAACTGGACCAAAATAATCCTCCCTTTCTGTTAAGTGAAGAATGGCATCTAGCTCTAAATCACGACACCAGTAGCAGTGGATATTTATCGTGGATTACTCAATAATGTTGACTCTTTCTTAGTCTGAGGATGTGAAGCTCTTTACTTGGGATCTGAGTTGAGACAAAATGCGAGAAAAATGTGCATATCTGATAAACTCTGTTGCCCTTCCAGCTGGGGACACCATTGACTGATTAAATCTGCTCTTGTAACTGGCCAGCTGTTAGCCAGAGGCATGAAGGATGGTTTAATTTACTTTAAGAAGATAAAACATAGAATGAATTTGATCATGGGCATGCAGAAAGCAGTAATCAATCTTCAAGTAAGAGGGGCAAAAAGTAATTTCTCATTTTTTAATGTGGATAATTATTTAAGTACTCTGAGTTATCTAATCTATAAGATTAAGATTTTTTTTTTTTTTTTTGCTGAGCCTAAGTTATTACAGTATTCATAGAATTATAGTTTGGACTATATAACATTATAGAAATTAAGTAATACTTAAGAGAGAAAGAGGAAGTAAATTAATGATTTCTTTTAGGTGAATGATGGGTAAGAATAAATCAAAGGCAAACATTTGATTCCTGGCATATGCATTTTAGTGGATTAACTTTTAGATGATGATTATTTGTCCACCTTAATTAATGATAGCCCAGCTGGGGCTTAAGGGATTTTAGAATAATAATTACGATTCATTAACCACTCTTTAGGGTAATAAACTTTTTGGATAAACTTTTCTTACTTTTTGAAATATGGAATATTTAATATATGCCTTCTTTAAGAAAATGCAAATAATATGTACATTCATACCTGTATATAGGCTGAGTTGATAGAACATACATTATAGAAAGGTAAATGTATATTTTTAAATATATTAAATATGTTCTATTACTAAAAATATCTTATAATTTAACATGAAATTTTTTAATAGTACTGTATGTTAGAGAGTACTGTGTTATGTATCAAAGATATTTCATAAGCACTGGGGTAATGGATCTGGTACTTACTCAAATTAAATTTAGCCAAAAATATAAATGTATCTATGTGTATGTATGTGTATATACACTGTCATAAATATTTGTGAGTAGAGTTAATGAAAGGATAAAATAAGAAAATTAAGGAAGAGAAAGAGAAAGAGAATTGTATTTCAAAGATTAATTGAAAAGAAATATTAAAAACAATAAAAATGAATGAGAATAAAAGACGTTGATAGTTACCATGAGTAATCTGCAGACGTGGAGTGGTAGAAAAGACATGGGCTTGGAAAACAGGCAGTTCTTTTTTCCATTCCACTGCTTTGTGCTAAGTGACTAGACAAGGTATTTAAACTTTTGGCCCCAGAAACTGTTTGCAAAAAGGGAATTAAAACACCCATCTTTTTGAAATGTTGTGTAGATCCAGCTGCAAAGTATATGTCAGGATATAGATGAATGTTCAATAAATGGTTGTTGTTTCTAAGGATAACATCTAGTCACCAATAAGTTGTATAAGAATAATATAATTTTGGAACTAGCTTCTACTTTAAGAAAGCTTTTGAGATTTGTATAGTATGAGAAAAGAGAGTACCACCAAGAAAATGATTTTCGTATTTGAGATCTTAACTTGGATTTTCTGTTTTCTAACTTGTAAAATGTATACCAACATCTGACATGACTCTCTTTATTAGGTAAACTCATGATTATATATCATAGCTTCTCTTTAAGATTTTGTATAGAAATTAAGTTAGCATATTTCTCATGCTACCCCACACAGTGTTTCTTGCATAATGGATTGGTCTCCATTCCCATTTTTAAGTTTTCCTTAGGGATCATACTACTAGAAAAGCTAGATAAAATCAAGGACTCTGATAGATATCTTTCATAATTGGCAATAAAATTTATAGTAGTGAAAATATTTACAGATCTGAAGTGGCGTGGTTTCTCATTCATTTGATTTCTTGATCTATTGCATTGCTTTACTATACTTCTTTCTAGATGTTAGTTCTGAAGCCAGTAAGGCAGCACTGGACAGCAGGCTATGGTTTAACATTGGGATTTTTCGTCTGTGCCTGAAGAACTTGTAAAATTATATGTTACCAACTTGAAGGAAGTGGATGGCTTGGTAGAACTAAAATTTTTTCTTACATTAAATGAGAGAGAGAAAGGTGAGAGACCTACATAACCAAATGCAGGTGGTAATTTTCTTAGTCTTATTTGACTTGTAATAATTTTAAAAATACATGTTCATAATGAGTTCAAGAATTTAAAAAATATCATTATTTGTTCAAGAAGGGAGAAAAGGGGAAGGGAAGTTAAAGAGAATGACACCATGTAACTTATCTGTCTGGTTCCTTTCACATCAGTGGCTGCCATAAAATTAGGAGTTAGGAGCTTTTAGACTTGAGGAAATGAAATTATTTGTGGGTAATTTTCTTGTCTTCAACTGTCCATATGTAGGAGAAACTGGCCCTCCTTTCTTTTCCAGAATCCCCTATCTAGAGTGGTTACAGCTGTACAAGTATGTCCAAATGTTTATGACTTAACTATCCAACAATTGCAACCTTTTGTTAAAGTCTGATATGACTCTCCTCTTTACAGATATGGCTTTTATAATTGAGACAAAATGACACATGCCTGTACTAATTTCTGTATTAATTTGGCATTGTTTCTGCCCATTACTGACTTTATTCAAAGCCCTTCCCCTTGGCAGTCTCCTCTTTAGTTTCCAAGTGAAGCCGGCACTCATTTCAACTGCAGGGTGCAGGGTGTGCTGGGCAGCTGCCAGACCAGATGCTCCACTGCTGGATATTTTGTCTTATTTGAGTCTAGGGACATGGTCAGGCTACTTTGGAAATATTTAATTTCTCCAGATGCTGAAATCTTCCACTTGCTGTCAGTTGTGACAAATGTGTTACGTTCTCAATGTTTGCAGATATTACAATGTGCCAATACTTCTTAAGACCCATATATATTAAAAGTAAATGTGTTTCTCCTCTTTTATTTTCTATTTTATTATTTTCTCCTTTTATATGAAACAATTTTCTCTTTCTACTTAATTTTGTATTTGATCTTCTAAATCTAAAATGAGAGCTAAATTCCTATGTAAACTATATAAACTGTGCACTTTTAGCTAAATATAAGTTCCACTCTTTACTTTTTATTGCATTTTATTATGATTTTCATTTGCTTTGTGATCCAAAATTATTTGAGAATCAATTTAATTTTATTACTTTATTATTTGTTTTTAATTGATTGGATTATGGCAAATAATATGGCCAATAAAAATATAGTTTTTGTCATTTTTAAAGATTTTCTTTGTGGTCAAGTTCATAAAATATTTTCTAAAATGCTTGCGTGTGTGTGTGCGTGCGTGTATGTGTTTGAGTAATTATCTAACTTAAGTTTATTATTAAATTATTGAATTCTTGTATGTCCTTACATTTTTTTGACTTTCACAATTCTGTCTAATTCTGAAAGAAGTAAATCTCCCTTGTAATTCTATTTAAGAATTCTATCTTGAATTTGTAATACATTTTTATTTTGTCTTTATGCTCATTTAGTGCATTCAGGTTTGTGGCATATCTTTTATTTCTTTAATGTTTAATCATTATATAACTTACATCTTCAATATTGCTTTTAATTTCAAATATTTTATATGAATTTGGCTCTCTCTCTCTCTCACTTTAATTTGCTGGTGTCTATTTGCTTATTTTTTTCAATCTTTGTTATTTTGTTTTAGGAATGTTTATTATAAAAATCATTTTGCTAAGATTACATCCCCTTTGGTCCAATTCAGACATCTCTGATTTTAAAACAATAATTCATCTGTTTCTTTTAGTGTAAAATGTCTATGTTTATTTTTCTTTCACCTTACTTAACGTTTACTACAGTATTTACCTTACTTTTTCTTTTTCTTTCCTGTTTTCTGATTTGATCTCTCCATACAACTTTATTACTACACATACTTTTTTATTTTCTTAAATATTTTTGAGACCATCTAATAAAAAGTACATTGCAGGATTAATGATGATAATGTTACTACTTTACATGCACCTTTTTAAAAGTATTAACCAATTTTATCTCATTTATCTTATCTTATTCACTTGACCTGAATAAGGCAGGTGTTACTAGAACGAGGGACTTAGATAAAACTTCTGCCCAGTGCCAGGGTGACTTCTATGAATTCCTTTACAGATGGACATTTCTCTTGCATAAACTCTATCTTCTGAAAAAGTATTCATGCTCATTTCATTGCTGGGAAACTCCAATTACCTGAATTTTGATTTTCATATAAAAGTTCAGAGCTGCGTAGAGATACTGTCTAGAACTACCCTACAATCATTACTTCTTAATGCAAATTTGTATCCAAGACATTCTTTCTGAAGATGAAGCCATTCTATTAATATTTGAAACTGCAGATCTCAGACATGTGGCAGGCCCATGTGATCTCAAACTGAATCCTTGTATAAAAGAATTGAAAACACAAAGAGAGGAAGATTTGCTCTGCTCTTTACCCAATAGTATATTCTTCATTTATGTTCAGGTTATTCTCCCATTTTTCTTATTAGTTTAAAACTAGTGTTCACATTTTCACTATTAAGAAATACATAACCAACCATGGAAAAATCATAACTCCTCTCACGGTGTATTTTTCTTAAATTAAAAACAAAACAAAATCAAACAAAATACAAATAAGAAAAATAATGAGTAATATTAAAAATGTCCTAGAGTAGTTGTGACAATTAAATGATATAAGTCAAGCATTTGGGAAAGTACTTTTGAAAAGTACCAGTCCAATTAAAAAATTATAAATTATAAATTATAATTAAATTAAATTAAAATTATAAATTATAATGAAGAATAATCTTTTTATGTCTCTTTCAAGATAAAAAAGAAGTTCATGTATGTAGTGTATAGTGTAGTCCTAGTAAGTATACATATAGAAATTGTAAATAATAAAGATAAAGGTATCTGATATATCCTTGCACCCATGACTGTCTTGAAACATATATATGGGATATGCAATCAGCTGTGAACATTTGAAAATAGAATTGCAAAAGATTTAGAAGCATGCATTTATTTAACAATGTAAGCATTTTTTGTCTTTGTCTATGAGCAATTCAATTATTTGGTTTCTGAAATAAATTAAGTAAAGCTTATTGAGTCTGATCGGCCCTTGTTTCCAGGGAATTGCAGTTCAATTTCATTTTTAATTAGAATTGAACATTGTGGATTTCTTAGCACTGGTAAGCAAGATCTAGCAATAAAGTATGTACTTAATTTGTATTAAGTTTCTGAAATTTAGTGTAGAGAGTGAGTAATATGTCTGGTTAATATTTAAATATCTCACAATGTTCAGTTGTAGAAGTTTCCATTTATAAATGCTCCTGTTCTATAACAAATTACTTTCAATTTCAAATAAACCTGTTATCACAACACGAGAAAAACTTATTCAATTAAATGAGAAAACAAAGTAAAGTAATTATTTACTTCCATTTGGTGTGCACAATAGCTTATAAAGTTTCTACAAATGCCTTTGAAAGGTAGATACATTGGCTGAAACATCACTGTTGCTTGAATATTATTGCTTTAATCAAGTATAGATGTAGTCATGTGGGATAGGCATTTCTGTAGAGTAAATCATTGTCTCATGAGAGGAGAGAGACATATTTTCCATTTCAATAAGCCCACATGGAAAGAAGCTGTGAATTGTAAGATTAGATGTGCTAACATTTTCTCCTTTTTCAGTTTTTTATACCCATTTCTATTGTGTGTCTTGTTTGTCCCATATTACTGTAATGCTATTCATCACATTGAGGCTACTTGAGAGCTGTATATCTAAGCTATATTTTCTTGTCATTGCTGATGTGATCTCTGCACTAGAGGGAGAGAAAGGAGTTGGGGTGGAGGGCTTGCGGTGGATGCCTCAGTCACCTGGAATACAGTCCATTTAAATAATACTGAAACTGTCCTCCTAGCCATCTGCAATGAGAAATACAGCAGGTTGATTTAACAGTTAATGTTGTGTTCAAATGATGAGTCAGAACCAGAACGGACCTTTGCTACTTTATCTTTTTAAATAATATCTAAGATCTGAATGGAAAATATACATGTATATAATTTATTTCTTCACCCCTAAGGGAATAGTGATGCTCAAGAAAATCAAAAGCCTTTCTGGGCCAGGGAAGTGGAAACTCTTAACTGTTACCTCTGATAGGTTTGTACTGTAAAAAGACCTCGTCAATTTCTGCCAGATAGGATTGCAAAGCCAACTGGTGATCTATAAACTGTAGAGACAAGAGATACGTAAGAGACATGCACTCGACCTTCAACTATAAATCTTTCTAATTAGTGAAATTAGAAAGTATAACAGGGATATTCTTTCTGTTCTAATTGAATTCTCTACGTGAAGTATGCATCAGATTTGCTCTAAATAATTCAGGTCCATGTATGTGTAATTCTTGAGCATACTCAGGAGTGAGAATATCTCTTAGCTGTCCGTGTCTAGTTATTCATCCTAAGTAATTATATAGTTAAATATGTTAATTTCAAGAGGGGTTGAGAAATTATGAAGTAGATTGCTTCCTTTTTCAATGGAGAAAAATAAATAATAAGATAACAAATATTGTATTTTCCTGATTGGTAAGGGAAATATAATAAATCATGATCCTAATTTTAAAGAAACATAAGCTAATATTATAGTTATAGAATTATAGAAATGTTAAAAGCATAATGCAACTGGGGAAAAAATTATAGATGGATTGAGAGACTTTTTAGGACTCATGATTCTTCTAATTGAACAACAAAAAACAAACTGAGCCAGGTAATAGAGGAAGGACAGTGGAAGAGTATCTTTAAGTTATATGCATATTTACTTTTGGAAATAAACACATGAAATTTTGTAATGTTTATATTAAGAAACTTTTATTTTTAGGGTAGCTAAGATTTTTTTTTTCTTCTTCTCTGAAATTACTCCCCATTCCAGACAAATGCAAAGCAATTACATTCCCTCAACTATCTACCAGGTTTTACTCCTCTTCTTCTTCCTTATCATCAATGCCCAAATAAATGAGTAAATAATAAAATACAGAGGAAAAAGACTTCACACATTATGTAGCATTTTACACTTCTCAAAATCCTTCAGACATGTTACCTCCTTTGAATCTCCCAGTCATTTTGCGTAACTGGCAGGGCAAATGTCATCTCTTTTTATGAAGGAGAAAATTGAACTGTAGAGCTTTTCAGTGGTATGCCCAGCATCCCTTGCCTAATGGCTTGTCCAGGGTAAGACCTTTTACTGTTAGTACAATGCTTTTTCATCTGCCATGTTGCTTGCAAGCCAAACTACAGAAAAACAATTAGATGAATTCAAATGTATTACTAACAGATTACGTTATGACACTTGCAAGCAGTGCAAGATTCAAAGTTTCTCTGATGAAATTTTAAAAGGAATTTGACAAATGCCTTTAATGTTAATATTCATTTGATTTTCCCTCATATATTCTGTTTATATCCACCCACCTTGGAGAAGAGTTATGTATACACATTTCAGTTTTAAAAGAATACTGCCAAAAACTGACTTTATTTTTTCTTTATTTTCATAGGATGATTCATAATGCTTTAAATTAGAGACATTGAACATCATACATACATTTAATAACCAAATATTTTTCTTTCACATATATATAAATTGGGAGCTCTGTTTAGTATTTCAGTTAGAGAGATAATTTGTAGGCAGTAGAAATAGAAATATTGAATATTGATTCTTATACACATTGAAAAATCAGAAATTTTTGATGTCATTAAACGTAACCAATAACTAATTTCTGAGATACCTTTAGAGATATTTTATTCTTATTAGTTATTTTCCATGGGTTTCTCCCCATTTATTATGGCTTCAGTTAAATATGCTTTTAGTTAAGATTATTGATAACATAATAAAATTTTAAATATAGTAAATTTTTAAAACTGAATACTAAATAATAAAGAAATCTATATTTTTTTGATCTCTCTTATTCAGCTAAAAAAGTTGAAGATTCTTTTCAGAACTCTGCAGCATCCTTAACTTTCTAAATAGCTTCATTTTTTTCTTTACAAAAGCAGTAGGTCATTGCTTCTTATTAATCTCACTAGAAGTATTTAAATAACTTTGGATACATCAAGTAAATCAATTTGAAATCCTAATTAAAGGTGTTCAGTGAATTTGAAGAAGAATAATGTGATTATGCCTTGGATATACTTAGTCTGATTACAGTGAATTTCCCTCCTCATAATAATCTTCTTTTTTTTTTAACTAACAAAGAAAGGTGACTTTATTTCTGAAACACAACAAAGCAAACAGAAATCTTGCAAACCTTTTTAGTAGCATCCTTACAATATAATATATAGGTAAAGGGCCAAACTGCAAACTGTTAATAGGAATACAATCTGAAGAAGAAAGGATAACATTTGAGCTTCCAAAGTAAAAATATCTGCTTAAGAATATATCATATATTGTGTGTCCAATATTTTTATTTTTCATATATTCCAAAGTTATTTAATTTAAATGCACAAGAATATACTGTGAAATATTAAATTTGTGTTTTTTAAGTTTATTTTTATTTTTGTGTCACCCTAAGAATGAACCTTTAATCTAAAATGTACCAATCTATTGTTTTAATATATTTTAATCCCCATGACAGGACTTTGTAAAACCCCAGGTCTTTTAACAATCTAAATAAACAGGCATGTAATTCTCTATTGATTTCAGTGTCTTCTCAGAAAGCAGATCACAGCAAGAAGCATCTTTTGTATTTTATAAATTCACCCTTTAGCCAGTCTATTTGTCTCTGCAAAGGATGACGTATAATTGAAAGGAAAGACGTACTTTAGTGAAAAGATCACCAGTCTTGAATTCAGAAAACTGGAGTTTGATCCGTGGCATTACCAGTTATTAGCTCTGGCCCTGGGCCATTCCCTTAAATTTCATGAAGCACAATTTCAGCAACTAGATAATGGAAGTTGAAATGAATTATCTCAAAGGGTCTGAATATAAATCAACAAAAAAGAGACAGTGCCTGGCCCATAGTAGATGTACAATAAGTCCTTGATGATTTGGCTTTAAGTTGACTCAGAAGACCTAGATTCTAATCACAATTATGTTTGTGAATCTTTGTATAAAATTTGGCACACATATTTCTTATGTGGGAGTATTAGTTTGCTAGGGCTGCCATAACAAAATACCACATCAGGGTAGCTTAAACAACAGAAATTTGTTTTCTCGTAGTGTGGAGGCTAAAAGTCCAAGAATGCCAACAGGTTTGGTTTCTTCTGAGGCCTCTCTCCTTGTCTTGCAGAAGGCTGCCCTGTCACTGTGTCCTCACATGGCCTTTGCTCTGTGCCTATGCATCTCTGATGTCTCTTCCTCTTAGGAGTACATCAGTCATTTTGGATTAGGGTCCACCCATATGACCTCATTTAACCTTAATTACCTCTTTAAAGGTCCTATTTCCGACTACAGTCACATTTTCAAGTATACAATGGATTACGACTTCAATATATGCATTTGAAGGGAAAGCAATTCAGTCCCTAACACTGGGCCCTAAATTTAATCTGAAAAACTATTAATGAGGTCTTGTTTTTCTGCTAAATTTACTCTTATTTTCCACATGAAGTTTCAGAGAGCTTTTCTAGGTATGGAGACCATATGAATGTTTCTAGCGCTGGACTAGTATCTTCAAGAAGCTAAATAATGGAAAAAATACAAGCTTCCTCCTTTGGTTCTTGATATGTGACAGTATGGGAATGCCATGCATTCTGACTAGCAAAAATAGAAGGAGCAAACATTAAAAGATAACATTTAATTGGTTCAAAAGGGTGAGTTGGCAATTCTGGAGCACCTGTGAATGAATTAAAGCCTAGCTGTGGAAGTCAAGTGATATTCCCTTGCTAGACATGTGAATAAGTAGATTGTCTAAATGACAGTGACAGCAGCATTCTCCTTCTGGAATAGAAAAGATGTTTGGGCTGAAAAGTAAGAATAAAAATCAATAAGAAGAGAAGTTATGTAGCAGAAATCAGAAAAGGCTCCTCTCCATCTTACGCTCTCTGGTTTTAATTTTCTTTAAATGATTTTTTCCTGAATATCTGAAAACCATGCAGCCACCCAGTGCCTAGATGCTGCCTGTTCAGGGCAGTGGGAATGTGAACATACGGTGGACCATTCTCTGGTGCCAGCCTGCTATTCCTAAGTGAATAATTCCCAGGAAGTGTAGAATTTCATAAGGTCTGTTTAATGATTGCTATGTCCTGCCCGTGGACATTTATTTCAGAGGTGATTATTTGGCAAATGATAGGACCTAGGTGTATATACTATACACAAGGAGAATGTATCAGTATGGTTCATAGCAAGAAATATGGGATCAGTCATCTTGAAGGTGGTCAAAGACATTTTATCTATATGACCCTGTCAGCAAGACAAAATCACATGTTCAAACATCAGTGGGCTAGTCTCCACCATTCTCTTTATCTCTACTATTGGATGAAAAAAAAAACACTATTTTAATTATATATATTTTTACAGAAGGATAAGGGCAGAATATAACACATTTAATTAAATGTGTTGTTTATTAAATTTCAAGAACAAGCTGGCTTAATACTTACACTCACCTTCTAACAATATATATAAGATGCCACAACTAAATGTATAAATTTTCCAGCCAGGGATGAACAATACTGTAAAATAATATTCATTTAATATACTTGTACCATATACATTATGTTTTTCATTCATTAATTCATTTATTCATTTGTTAATACAAATACTAATTTATTCATCAGCTCAACAAAAATAGGAAAGTCATTTTGTGCCAGGCACTCTACTCCACACTGAATAGATAACGTGAAGTTATAGCATTCCTGCTTCAAGCCAGTCACAAGCCAGTGTCACTAAAGTTACTTACCAAATCCCTGTTAATACCTGGGAAGAAAAATAAAATAAAATTTTATTTGGTAACTTGTGTCCCCTTTGTCATTTAATTTGAGAAATATTTTGATTTCCACCTTAATTTCCTCCTTGATCCAATAATTGTTCAGTAGTAAGTTGTTTAATTTCCATGACTTTGTTTGGAAATTGGAAATTGGAATTAGAATTGACTTCTAATTTTATTCCACTATGGTCTGAGAAAATACATGGTACAATTTCTATTTTTTTTTCATTTGTTGAGACATGTTTTGTGGCATAAGATGTGATCAATCTTAGAGAATGTTCTATGTGTTGATGAGACAAATGTATATTCTGTAGTTTGGGGTAA
>CAUYRT010003660.1:0-46484 GCA_963574885.1 Lepilemur ruficaudatus | reverse complement strand
AATGTTTACAGTCACAATTTGTAGTGAGCTGATTTCCCAAAATATATTACCACTCAAGTTGACTTATCTTGTTACATTCAAAAACCTACTCTGTCAAAGTAGACCATAGAGTACATACATAGTGCTCCAACTGTATCTACGTGTGATTAACTGTACACCTCGGTAAATTCACTGAAAATCATTTAATTGTACACTTAAAAAGGAGTGTTGGTTGAAAAACATTTTTTAAAAAATAAAAAACAAAAACAAAAACAAAAATTCCAAACCCTTTCTTAGTTTAGGAAAGGACAGTTGTCAGTAGCTTAACATCTACCCAATCCAACATTTGCAATACCATATGCATCTAAAGGAGGATTTTCTATGCTGGTCAGTCAGGTCCAAAGTCTAGGGACCGTTGTCAAAGTTAGTAGTTTAAACAGCACCTGGAATTCAATAATGTGATAATATAGCTTATTTTTATAACATTTTTATACTGAAAACTGTAAGCATCTATAAATAATATTTCAACTTTTGTTTTAAAAAAAGAATAGAAGGTGAAGTAGGTAACAGGTAAGTGATTATTTGAATCCTCCCAGTATTCAGTCCACGCTCTCAATAATTTAAACCTAATATGTCATTCTAAAATTCATGAAAAGTAAATGAGATTTGTATTTTAACCTACACTCGGTATGGAGTACATATTAATGGTATTGATAACCCTGTACGTATATTTAAACTGTACCATCATTTTCTATAATATAAATGAAGAAAATGTCTATTATATGAAATTGAATAAAAATAAAGAACATTTACATCTTAAAGCTTAGGTAATGAGAAAGATTTTAAAAAATAAGAAATTAGTTGGCTAAATATTCCTAGCCATCTAATGGTAACATTGCAATAGTTGCAGAATGAATGCCACAACATAGATTTTTTAATTTTCATGTTTTATAAGTTTATATTTAAAATTCATAGTTCAGGTCAGTTTATGAGGTTTACCCTAAGTAAAGAAATTACTTTCTACACCTTGAGTTAGTACTCCTCTGAGCAGTCATTAAGTCGAGTGAAGGAAATGTATTAGACAAAGTAAGTAACATGAACTGTTGTAGTAAATTAATTCCATGGTCCAAGGTGGGTCAGCAGTAGAAATATCCACACAGTAAAATTAGGGACACAAAATTCTTCCATCCAGTGCTCAGCAGTCCCAGAGATTCTCTGAGTCTTCCACTTCATTCTATACTCCGCACTGGCCAAGGAGCAAAGAGAGAGGCTCAGTGAAAGCCTGGAAGTGATTTCTGTCACTTCCACCCACGTTTTATTGTGTGTAAGTGGTCACATGACCCCACAAGGGGGCTGGCAAATATAGTCTGGTTTTGTACTAAAGAAGGAGAGGTGCACACAATCTCCCTGTGTCAAATAATTTGAAATTTAGGATTAGTATTTTTGTACTGATTATGGTGAACAAGGATAGGTTAAGGTATCTGTAAGGTTTTCATGGAGAGAATGTGAGTACTAAGTTATACTAAGGAGAATCGGACACCTACCATGAAAATAAGGCTTTTAGGGGAAACGCATGAGATTTAGGGGATGCTCACATATGACATATACAAATTTTCTATGAAGATTGATCATTAGTCTTTAGGTTTAGAAGAACAGAAATAGGATGAATATTTTGTCATAGTATCTAAAAAATCAAAGTATCTTTCTGTGAAAAGCTGTTGTGGTCTCTCCTGGTTTACCAGTAGAGAACCCAACTATGAAGAAATTTAACCAATTTAATACTGATTGTATTAATATATGCATTTGGGTCAATAAGTGAAAGTTCTGAATCATAATTATGTAGAAAATAAATGTTTCAGTCCTTAAAAATTATATTACCACAAAAAAATAAAATATTTTCATTTAGAAGGATTGTATAAGGAATAGATAGAATTTTTATAATATTAAACATTATCATGCAAAGGAATATTTATTAAATGTTTTTAATCAATGTATTCTCATAAAAAAATCTTTCTAATAATATTGTTTGCTAAACTTCTAATTATTCTGGTATAGTATGGAGCTCTAGTTTGGGACTTGACTTTATTATCATGCATATGACATTGTATTCTAATTGTGTGTATTCTTGTCTAGTTTATGAGTTTCTCCAGCATCTAGCATAGTGCCAGGGTGATAATAGGATGTTCAACAAATGTTTGTTAAATCAATATACTGCTTTAAATATGCAAAGGCTTACTATGTTATAATCTCTCTAGGATTGTACCTATCTTCTCCATAAATGTTCTTGTTTTCTGCTAAGTAAAGTATAAATGTACATCTTACTACACAAAGTATTCTGTTTCTTTGTCTCTGGGAATTGTCAGTTAACATGGTCATCTCTTCCTCCTGTATCGGCCCTTATTATTTAACTTCAAAGCCAAGAACTCCATGACAAATCAGCTCAACCTGTCTTGCCTATTAATTACATTTGCCTTGCTTCCTGTTAATTAAACTAGAAATGTTTTAGTCTTCCTATTTAGTGTCATGATTAGGCTGATACCTTATCAACAATGTTTGTAAAATATTGTTTCTATTATATAAGAAATACATATGTATATATCTGAAGGCATAGAATGATGAATAACGTGAAGAACTGGATGTGTTCTTTCATGTTAACGGAGTATTACAGTTGGAATTTGTATGTTATAATGCCAGCACATCATGTATTTTTTAAATTAAAATTTTAGTGTGCTAGATATAGAATTCTATTATAATTGACTTTTATGAATAGAAATATTATGGAGATATATGCTATTCTGAAACTTCATTTGAGTTACAGGTCTGTATCTCAATACCGTTAATGCTACAAAAGCAAAGCATTTTTTATAACTGAGATGATAGAGGCTCCTTTTGACTATGTCTTCATTACTGTCCTGTGCTTGGCTGTCCTTTGTGTTGTAAATTAAAATAGATGAAGGCTGTCGAGCCAAGTCAGTGATGGAGGCTAATTTAATGTGATATAATTGACGAACTCTAAATTGTCTCTCTTTTCCCTTTTGAAACACACTGAGTAGAGCTCAAAATGTCAGACAGAGTATTTTGATTTATGCTCTTTGTCAACATTAATATTGAAAAACTTATTGTAATCATAGAGAAATAGAATTACTCTTTATGGATACTTTCATAGTTTCTGTGTATTTGGTTGTACAACAGTGGACCCAGCTTACTAGCAGGTCTACTACTAGAATAACCATTGAAAAACAAGAAGAAGAAATGTAACAGGGAAGTGGGGACTTGCCAATTTAATGCTAACACAATTAGTTAAATGATATGAAAATGAACAACTCTAAAAGAGACAAAAATCAAGCAAACCCCAAGTAAAATACTGGACTTGTATCACCTTGATTTTATGAATTTTGATGAATCTGAACGCCCTTGAATTGGAATACATGCCAGAATTTACAAAAAAATCATGTAGGTATTTCAGAATGATGAACTTTCTTAGCATATGGCACACTGATAGAGTTCGGTTGAACTTGAAAGATGCTACAGTTGTTACTAGTATCAAGAAGAAATGTGAGAAGGCAAAAAAGAGCAGCTATCCCGAAATTGCCAGTATTAGCAATATTCTTTTCAGGGCTTGTTACATTAGGTTATTTCAAAAAGACTGTCAATACTGTCAACACTGCGCATCCACAAAATTGTACTATCTGCTCGCATGATCTTTGCAGGATACTAACACAGAAGAACAGAAAAATAAAGACTTTTTTCAAACCATATTCACATACCTTTTACTATTTGGCAGAAGTGTTAGAAGTTACACTAATGCTGCTAATTATTAAATTTGGCAATTCACAGTCATTGAATTGAGATACTGGAGCTTTTGCGTAATCATATGATCAGTCATTAGCATTCCCATGACACAAATAGGATGAAGTATATTCAGTAATTGGCAAGTTATAAAAATAAAATTTTAGCCAAAAAGCCAAAAACATTACATAGCTACTCAACGTGAATAGAACTGCAAAATCCAAACCAGTCTCATTTGTGCAGTAACTGCTTTCTTTTTTTGTTGCTGTTTGCTTGTTTGTGTTTTGGTTTTGTTTTTAATGAGGACTTATAATGGTACTAGATCACATGGACAACAAGAAGACTCCTAGAGAGTAAGAGCCATAGAGTGCTATTGATGAGCTCAGAAGTGCAGCTTGTGATCAGTAGTCAGCTACAACCTACTGAAGTTTTCATTTCCTGTCAGTGAAAAATCATTAGGAAAAGAAAGCCAAGGCCTTCCTATTAAACTTCTAAGTTATAAGGAATACAAAAGAGTTCTGGGCCAATAAAACTAAAGCAAATTATGAAATATAGTAAATCTTTAAGAAATGGAAACCTGTTGCCAAACTAAGTTCAAAAAGATGAGTGCATGATCTCAGTAAAGCAGATGCATTAAAAAAAAAAAAAAAAAAACTGTTGCTCATGCCAGGTAAGAACAATATGAAGAGGAATAAGAAGCACTATGATTGAGTCACACAAGCTGTTAAATGTCAGAGACAAAAATCAAGAGGAGAGTATGTCTGCCACATTTAAACACTCAGTGTTCAAAGCTCTCTCTTCCTTTAGCTTCTATAACTTCATGCTGTTTTGGTTCTTTAACTATTAATATCTTTATGATTATTCCTTCCTATTATTCATCCACTGCCCAACTTCTGAATCTTGATGTTTATAGAAGAATCATATAATCAACTCAATAAATGTATAAAATTCAACATCATTTATGATTTTTAAAAATAATCTTAGGAAACTAGGAATACAAAGGAATTTCCTCTTATCGGTAAAAAGTATGCATAGTATAAAGTCCTACATTCAGCAAACATGGAATTCAATAGAGAAATGTACAAAGCACACCTTTTAAAATCATAAACAAGGGAAGGATACCCTGTATCCACCCTTCTATTCAAAATTGTACTGGTACCTTTAACCAGTGCAGTAAGTCAAGAAAATAATTAAAAGTTATACAGATCACAAATAAATAAACATACCTTTCATTATTTACAGGTTATGCGATTATCTACATAGAAAGCCTATATAAATCTATGAAAAAATTATTAGAAATATTTAAAAATTATCAAAGTAGCCAGATAAACTAAATATGCTAAAGGAAATTTCCTATTTATATACATAGCAACAACCAGTAAATGTGATATTTTAAAAAAATATATAGTAGCAACATAAATACCTATTTAGGAATAATTTTAAAAGATGCTCAAGATTTTTATGTAGAAAATGATGAAGTTATAAAATTATAAAGTTTTATTGAGAGTCATTAATGATGACCCAACTAAATGGAGAGAAATGGTATCTTCATGAATCGGAAGATTCAATATCATAAAATTATCAATTCTACTCAAATTAATCTATAGATTTAATGAAATTCCCATTGCAACAGGTTCTTATAGAACATGAAAGATAATTCTGAAATTTATATAGAAGAGCAAAGTATCAAGAAAATCCAAGACACTCTTGACAAAGAGGTATAAGATTAGATGACTTGCCTTTCAAGGTACCCAGTCTTCTTGTAAAACTAGAGTGATTAAGCAAACATCATATTTTTGCACAGGGATAGACAATTAGATCAAGAGAACAGAATAAAGAGGTCAATAGCAAACTTACAGAGTATTGGAAACTTGATATATGTCAGTGTAAATCATTGAGGATAAAATGAATAAATTATGGCTTCACACAACATCATGGATGGATATTAGAAACATATGGAAAAAGCAAGTTGTAAAGGACTATTTACAGTCAGAGGACATCTTTATAAATATCAAAAAGAGCACAAACTAAGTTCCAAACAGTACCCTGAAACTGAAAACTAAAAAAACAATCTGTATGCTTCTGTTTTTCAAGTACAACACATAGTATGGGATTCAAATATTAAAAGACATTTTTAGCATTACATGTAAAAATTTTCTTCTTCACTTCTCAGAAAGCAGGACTAGTTAAAATCATAGAAATATTGATGAAAAGACGAAAAGGAGGGAATTTGCTGCATGTTGCTTCTCAGTCCAGTGGTGTCTCTTCATTTTGTTATACTTACTAAATTTTATCTCAAATTCATTTCACTCGAAATCTGTCCTCTATCACAGGCTAGCCCCTTGCTTTGATATTTAACTTTTTAAAATATATCACATTAGATTGGTTAGTAAAATATGCACATCCTATAAGATTAATGTCACGCTTTAAGGAAAAGCCCCAAAACACTTGTAGAGCAAAATACTTTCACCATTCTGTTCTTCTAAATTACCTGGTCAGATCACAGGGATTATGCAGAAAAGAGTTTATTTGTGTGCATTCAGTTGGCTTCTTTCTGAACATACTTGATGAATTTTTTTAGGCTTGAAGAAAAGATTAGTTTGAGTACTAATGCATTGTTTATTGACTGACATGGTCATATTTAGGATCTAATCATATTTAGGATAGAGTTTATTTTTTCACACCTCTTCTTATATTTTCTTATATCATTCTAGCCTAAGACCCTCTGTTGTATCATTAGTTCCCTATGGCTACTGTAACGCAATTACCATAAACTCAGTGGCTTAAAACAATTTATCCCTTTATAGTTCTGGATGTCAAAAGTCTGAAATTAGTTTCACTCTGCTGATACCTAGGTGTTTGTAGGGCACAGCCTCACTAGAGGCTGTAGGAGAGAATCCATGTCCTTGTCTTTTCCAGCTTCTAAAGCTACATTCTTTGCATTCCTTGGCTGCTGGATCCTTTCTTCATCTTCAGAGCCAGTAGTGTTGCATCTTACTTTAGCGATGACATTGCCTTTGCCTCCTTCTTCTGTAGTCAAATCTCCCTCTGCCTTCATTTTATAAGGACACCGTGATTACATTTAGAGCCCATCTGGATAATCTAGGAAAATCTCCCCATCTCAAGACCCTGAATTTAATCACATCTTTTTTCCATACAAAGTGACTTTCACGGGTTCCAGGGATAGGATCTGGATATCTTTGGGGGGCATTCTTCAGCCTACCACAGCTGCTATCTGACCAAGTCATACAATATACTTTTCTCTGCCATGGATTTAATTTTATCCATGAATTTATCTATTATCTATATTGTCTTCACATTTTTAGACCCAGTTCAAAATTCTGACATAGAAACATATGTAAGTGAAGACATCCGATTTATATCACACTGACCACCAGATGGCAAACTTTGTCACTGTATTAGTCCTAATCTAAATTAATTTGACAGCCTAAGTAGTTAAATATGCCAATTTAAAGTCCATTATAGTGCCATGTAGTTTGGATCAACTGAACCTTTATCATACTAGATCATTTCTGATGATAACAACAACACACAATCAGATTTTAAGACCTGTCCTCTGTAATGGCCTCTGAAACAGGTAACTACCTTATCTAGCTCTAACATGTACAATTAAGCAAGTTTCTGTTTCACTGAAGATTCCTCCAATGCTGCATTCTCTCATGTTTCCAGTAACTTCTTATAAGTTTCCCAAATGTTATTGATTATGGTCAATTATTTATCTCAATTTTAATTACTTATATACAGGATATCTCCTAGAACTTGTTTCCTTAATGCTTTTATCTCAGGTAAATAATAATACTATGGTATCGTGTAATATATAATATAAATAATAGGTACAAATATGACAGCTCTCCAAAATGGCAAAAGTTAATAATGTTACTCTATTGTTTTTGTTTTTCAAAATCATGCATTGTTATAACAGTGTAAACAATTCAGAGGTATCATAATAACAGCTAATATTCTCCTTTTTTCCCTCTTACAGATACTTTATAGAGAAGTTAGGAAAAATATAAATTTAAATTAATTAAAATTCATGTTCTAAAGCTAAGACTTTCTTGTATGTCACAGGCATAAAGATATAGGTATAGATGTAGATAAAGATATATAATTGGGATCATTCTTTACAACAATTATTTTTATTTTAAGCCTCATGCCAAATATCATATTAATTGTATTGGCCTTGCCCAATTCCATCTCCCTGTATTCCCCAACCCGAAGTAAGCATCATTCCAAATCTTATTTTTATCCCATATATATGATTATATATTTGCGTTTTTGTATGTATGTTTATGGTATAATCCTGATTTTTTGTGTAAAGGTATATCCTTGACATTTTCCAATGTTATGAAAGATTCTTTGAAAACATTTTAAAAGTCATAAAATATTTTACCTTTTTGATATTCCAGTTGGTTTAGCCACATTGACCAAATTGTCTCTAATTTTTCACTGTTACAAACTATACTTTGGTAGGTGTTTATAAATCTTGCTTGTGTCTCTCATTATTTCATTAATATAGAATCCTAGCAGTGGAATTACTAGTTGTCAATACTGAAACAGAAAAACAATGAAAATAAAAGTAGCCCATTAACTAGAGAAGTTTTGTGCTCTTTGTCCTTTTTAGCAAGTCCCAAATTTGCTCTTTGACACATTTTTCCCGAGAGAGTTGGAGCCTGAACTCACAGGGTTCTTGTGAAGATAAAATCACTTTGAAAAGTGCGATCTTCCTAAAGGGAATTATTTGTTTTAACAAAATGTATATAAGTAGATAATAAAAAAAATATTCAAAAAGTCATAAACTGTTTCTTCCTTTGAAATATGGTTCATTTGAAGGGGCTAAGAGATCTTTTTATAGGAATAGGGCATTATTTCCAGTGACATTATACTTAGTCTTCCTCTGCTTTTGTTTGCACTGGAGAAGGTCTTGCACTAGAGATCTGATGCATTATTTTCTGAAGCTATGTTTGCATCATTTCCAATTAAATGTTTTAAGTCATCAGTATATGGTAAATTATCATAAATGTCATTGTAAGTTAAAGCTGGAATGTTAGTAAGAGACTTGCTAAAGGGTAGCATTTAAACTCTTATTGACTCTGTGTCTGCTCGCATCTGCAATAAATATTACTTAGACTGATGAGTTTACAGTAGCTTCTAACTTAAATTGAAATATGGTTTTGGTCAATTTTCTTGACATCAGGACAACATTTAAATTAGAGTAAAATGTTCTTGGTGAGTTATCTCACTTTTTCTTGAAGCAAATAGGCTATGAACTAGCAAAATAAATTATAATTGTTCAGGAAATACACTCATGTGCTTTGTTGACAACTATGGCATTCAGTAGATTAATAATTTATGTTATATTTAATTTCATTTATTTCTAATGGAGACAAGAGCTGATTGAAAGGTAGCAGAGACCAGTTAAATTTTCAGGTCTATTTTAATAGTATTTATAAAAAATTCATTCATTTTCCAATAATTTATATATTTCTTTGAATTTTGACCTACTGGCCTTTAAATTGTAAGTGAATATAAGGTGGTTTCTCAATTAAGAAAGCCTAAAACAACCACTAGAGTGGTAGAATTCAAATATTATTTGTTGCCATGTCACAAATTCTGATGCTTTGCATATCCAGCTACTGTAAATTGCAGTGTTTGGTGAGCAAAGTTTATGTCAAATAAATGATTGATGCAAATGTAGTTATGTTTTTCAAATTCTGATACCATAGGCTTGTTCCACTGTATATGAAGGGTGAAAACTTACTTAGTATGGTTGCTATAATTAAAGGGGAATAGACGAGGAAGGGTGGGAAAAGATTTATGGGATTCAGAGGTGAGAAAATTTGAGATATTTGAAGAGAAAGAAGGCAGGAAAGAAAAGCAATAATAGAGTTTGACAAATGAGAAGGAATACGGTACAGGAATTTGTAGCATGAAAAAGAAGGATAAAGCACTGTATTTATTCTCACAAAACTTAAGAGAATTGTGAAATAAAAGAATTATTCTGACCCAAATTATCATTTAATTATCATAATATGGTTTTTAAAATCCTACACATCCTGTAAGTGTCAGCTTTGTCTCACAGAATTCTTAAGGCTTTTAAGACCAGTCCAGTCTATAGTGATATCATTTTCTGAAATCACAGGACTTGTTTATGCTACTTACTTGACAACTGATTACATATTTGCATTTCTGACTTGTTCTGTCATTAAAATCTCTACTGTAAGTTAACATTTCATGCTTTACACCTCAATTTTCTAAGTAGAATATAAATCTGAAAGATAAGCACTCTGTCCTGTTTCTTGCAAGTCTCTACGGCCTTAGCAAATCGTCTTGCATTGTGGAGGGATCTCAATTGTCTAATGATTGATTATAACACATAGCATTTTTCACCAAACGAAGTCACTCATATTATATTAAAAGATAATGGTAAAATAGCACTGAAAACAGTGGGTGAAATTTAGAAGTTTGAAACTTGTATGTCATCAGTAAGTTATTTATTTTGGCCGTGTGACAGTACTGACTTGGAGGGTCAGTGCTTGTGAGCCAAGATAGTATAATAAATGGAAAAGAGGTACATGGATCAGATTACTTACATTTTAGAGATGGTGGTTCTAATGAGTAGTGCACTTGAATCAATTCCAAAAGATCTCCTTTGAGCTGAAAGTGTGTGTAGTCATAATTGCATGACCTGTGGTAAATTGTCTTTGTCCCAATGACAGGTTACAAAAATGGCACTGAGTCAAGATAGAGTAATTGTAGGGAAATAGAAATTGTCTGGACATGCCATTGACGATGAGATCCATTCTTTTTTTTTTTTTTGAGATTAAGTCTCACTCTGTTGCCTGGGGGTAGAGTATAGTAGTATCATTAGAGCTCACTGCGACCTCAAAATCTTGTGCTCAAGTGATCTTCCTGCCTCAGCCTCCCTAGTAGCTGGGACTATAGGCATGCAGCACCGTGCCCGCCTAATTTTTCTGTTTTGTAGACACAGGATCTTGCTCTTGCTCAGGCTGGTCTCGAACTACTGGTCTGAAGCAGTCCTCCTGCCTCAGCCTCCCAAAGTACTAGGATTACAAACATGAGTTACTGTACCCGGCCAATGAGATCCATTTTTGATTTCCTTGCTGACAGCTCCAACTTTCGGAAGACAGAGAATATAGTGATAGAAATGACCAACCAGGTTGGGGATACAGAAGACCTAGGAGAGAGAAAATTGATCATGCTGTTTTAAAGTATACAGGGTTGTCTGGAAAGTATACAGCCATTGTTAATATAATGAATAAGAACTGGCTGTGTGTGACGGCTCACACCTGTAATCCTAGCACTCATGAAGGCTAAAGTGAGAAGATTGCTTCAGGTCAGGAGTTTGAGACCAACCTGAACAAGAGAAAGACCCTGTCTCTACTAAAAACAGAAAAAAATAGCCAGGTGTGGTGGCACGAGCCTGTAGTCCTAGATACTTGGGAGGCTGAGGCGGGATTGCTTGAGCCCAGGAGTTTGAGGTTGCAGTGAGCTCTGATGACACCACTGTACGCTAGCCTGGGTGACAGAGTGAGGCCCTGTCTCAAAAAATATATATAAATATGTGTGTATTTATATGTATATATATACATATATATACACACACACGTATGTAAAATGAGACCAATTACATGTCTAGATACTTTCTGGATAGGCCTTATATAATAGTAAGGAAAAGAAGAGGGAAGCATATACATACCCCAGATATTAGCAAAATTTATTTGAAAATGGTTACAGAAAAGCTACATTTGGTCCTGGGCAAGAGATGACAAAATAAAGTTAAGGATTCTAATTAATTATTCATTCATTGTTTTCAGTAAAAGCCAATGGTGTTGGAAAATCCAAAGCTCCAAGTGAGTTAAGGTTTCAAAACTGAAATTCTTTTCTTTTTTGTTAGGATAGCTTGACTGATGCAGCAAGAATATGCTACAGATATGATGCATATTGACTTTGTCATGCATTTAAGAATATCTGGTGTTCTCTAAAAGTAGATAGAAAAATGGACACTGGACGAGAGTATAGTTATTGTTGGTGGTTTCTGAGTGGACCAATAATTAGCACTGTCTTCTCTGTCTGGGTTCTAAACAAAGGTGGAATAAACAATTTACTGGCAAATACTAGTCATTATATCATCTTTGTTATTGATGAAGGTCATGGTGAAGGACATAACTTTGGGTCCATAAACCAAATGATCTTGCTAATTCTGAACTCCAGAATTAGGCAGATTTAGTCACCTATCATGGATAAGGCTAGATTAAGGCATGGTGTCCTCTGTGGGTGATCTTCCCAGATAAGAATTTATGAGACGGTGGATCCAAGTAGAATTCACATTATTTGCAGGCAGATTTGCTTCTAAGAGGAAGAGAGACAGACCTGAGTTGGACACAACCCAATTCATCTATAGAATTAATCACTTCACGTCCTGGAAACAGAATGAGCAAAGAGCAGGAGAGATGCTAAGAGACTGTTTGTGAAAAAATATCTTCCCATGGAAATTAGGGTTGGTAAAATGTTTTCCTTTCTAAGTTCGCCTGGCTTTTTGTTCTCTTAGCCCACAAAGTTTACCTACAAAGCCTATGGTCAACCACGGGAGTGGTTATACATCTGGGGGAGTAGATCAGCCATTTAGTAAGGCAGCTCTGTTCCTGCCTGAGGAGGAAGGGGGACAATTCCAATAAGTGCTTCTTTGGGTATACCAGTGGCAGTCAGTTTTAATTGTACACCCATAACGTTCTGAAATGGGACAGAACAGGAAATATATCAAACTAACTTCAATGACACTCTGTATCTGAAGCCCCAACCTATTTCCTATCTTAAATTATATCTATTCATGTGACCACATTACGTAACTCTAATACTAAAATGCATAAAAACACATCAACAATGAGATTCCAACAACAGAGAAATGCCCCAAATTGAATAAAATGTCTCACGTTATCAAATTCCCAGGGAACAATCATTAAAGTTTAGAAGATTATATCTGTTTGCAAGTTAAAATCATAAGTAAAGTAAAAAATCAAATAATTTTGCCTTTGTGAGTTAAAAATTCTGCAAATAAATTCCAAAACCATTCTTCAGTATTTCTTATTCTACTTAGTCTCAGCCAGAAGCATTCACCATTCACGGGAAAAGTTGGGATTGTCTATTTCTCACCAAAATTGGTAAAACTCCTTCAGGGTCAATACAGCTATATTAGTTCAGTGTCAAGCCTTTCATGGGCCTTATTTTTAAATGGTAGAAATCATTAATAATACATAGAAAATTTTCAGAGCACTGGCTGCATAGTCACCAAATTTGGAAAACAGACCAATCTCTAGCCTATGAAGGAGTTATCTCAGGCAAATGTCATGTGGCCAAACACCATACCACAGATTCAGTGGTATCTGAGGGAAGAACAGTAGATCAAGAAACTTTGATTTAATCTTGCCAGGCACATTTAATCAATATCCAAAATTGATGACCTATTAGTTTAAATCCAAGTTAGAGAAATTCTTAAGCAAATTGTTAATTTTGTTCTTACACATATTTATCTCTTAGAGAGACATTGCTGCCTTCTTGCAAAATTTAGAAATTTGTAATATCAGCCACAAGCATATCTTATTTATGTGTTTTCCCCCTGGACTGTATATTCAAAACTTTTTAGTTTCTGTTTAGCCCACTACTAAATTGAGAGTGACTGTATTTGGTAAATAAGAGCCATGCAAACTTGTGACTAACCAGCAGCCATTTCAGTCCTATCTTACTGTGGCTATTGCTACTGCATGTCTTTATGACTTCCCAGGAAAAATTTGTCTCTCATATGCAATAAGCCAATTAAAAGATAAACTGAAACCACATGGTAGAGAGTGACCTTAAGCCTGTGTTTAAACTACATGATTATGAGGTGCATCCATAGGTCCCTCCTTGGTTCCAGATTAATTCATTTACTCAAAAATTATTTATTGAGTATCCAGCATCCACCAGATACTTTCTATTAACAGATGCTGAGATTTTAACATAAATAAAAATCCATATACTATCAATAGAGAGACAGACTTTAAACAAATAATAAGCAAAATATTCAGCATGTCAGACAGTAGAGAATGCTATGGAGAAAAACAAAACAGGTAAGATGGATAGTGGCTGTGTATGTGTGTGTGTTTGTGAAGATGATTGACCTTTTAAATGGTGTGGTCAGGGAAGAAGTACAAAATGAAATTTTAGGCAAAAGTGCTAGTGTTGGCTACTTAGGCCTAACACTAACCAGTTACAGCTCATTCAGGTTCTGTTTTACATATATGTAAATATATATAAGTGGAACTTCTTTGTAATTTAATAACAGCAAATGTTCTACTCAAATTTCTAAAGACTTTTCTTTTCCATATAATTATGTTGTCACCTCAGCTGTCCCTACTTAGGGTAGTTGCATCTGCATAATAAGTTGCACGTTAAGGCCTGGACTGTAGTTGAAGCCCAGTGATCATCTTTGTTGGGTTGCCCATTACCTGTTTTACCCTGAAGGAAGTGGAGCAACTTATTTGATTATAAATTTAAGGGAAATAAACAGCATCAGTAATAAAGATACTATTATGTCCTTTATCTTCACTTTTTATTTTTTACCTTACTCAGTGTCCCATGAAGATAAGAGGGTGCTACCTAATGGAAGCCTTATTAGAGTTCCCAAAAATTCAATAGATTCATTCTTGATTGTTAGAAAAGTGTCCATTTCTAGAGAAAGTGCTTTAATAAGTCAATAAAGGGTTTATTTCTTTTTCTTGATCCATTTAAATTTTTCATCAACCAAGAAACAAATGGCCTAATTACAAAATTTAGAGATTATGGGTGAATTGATAGAATGGAAGTATATTGCATTAGAATAAAGAAAATTTATAAGTTAAGAGTTAAGTACAGAGAATAAATTTGGTGAGAAGTTAAAATGCATTTGGTAAAGGGAAAATAACTATAATTTGTTACGTTAGTAGGAATATATCAGAAACCAATAAATTCAGGAAAACGTGTCAGTTGATAGGTGAAGGAGACAAGACAGGGAGGAAGAGGCTGCCAGGTTATTGGGAGCATCCTTGCACCATGAGGTTGAATGAGGCAGGAAAGTTGTCTAGTTATATATAAAGTTGCTGAGGGCCTGGCTTAACTGAAGTACACAAGAATCTCCCTCAGTTGCCCCAAGTTTGGGACCTACTCCTCATACTGTTATGTATGAATGCAAAGTACAAAAATTAGAATTCAACAACATATAATCCAAAAAATTGTACTTCAGGGCAGGATCTAAGGAGGATAAGGTTTTTCAATGGACAAAGGATGATTTTACAAAGATTTGAAAATAAAGGAAAGTGTGCCTAGTCTGCTAGCTAGGGGACTTCTTAGGTATCATAAACCTCTTGTCTCCCAGAGTGGATATAGTCTGTGAAAATAAACTAAAAATTTCTAAATCCATATACCTTATGTCTACTGTCTTTTGATATCACTATATGAAGGGAACCCTAGAATATGAAAAGCAAAAGTCATTTGTGTGGTAGCTTTTATGATTTGCCTTGAATTACTAGCACATTTGGCAGCTCACTGTCTTGATTGTTTTCTTTGACACCAAAGGGCATTCACCTTGTCAAGGGAATAGAATAGGGGTCAACATGAATGACAACATGGAGAGAAACAGCTAACACATTGGAAGTTCAAAGGTTCAAAGAGAATTCTGCACTCAAGGAAAAATAGGTTAAAAACAATAACAGCAATAAAACATGAAGAAAAATAAATGTCAATGTGAAATTCTGAATTTAGTTTTAAAAATTCACTCATAGAAGTGCTAAGTAGGGAAGACTTGTCTTGATCAAAGTTATTGTCAGAAAGACTTTGAATAGGTGCAACAATGTAGAGAGGTTCTCAGTAGCATTCCCATATACCAACAACAGTCAAGCTGAGAAGCAAATCAAAGACGCAACTGTTCTTGTATGTACTCTCTGGACTACTTTGACAGAATAGGTTTTTGAATGTAACAAGATAAGTCAACTTGAGTGGTAATATATTTTGAGAAATCAGCTCACTACAAATTGTACTGTAAATGTTTTGTAGTTTTCCCCCAATAAAATTTTCGGAAGAAAAAAAAAACAAATCACATTTTTCAAAAATGTATTTTTTAAGTCTTTTAAATAGCCTATAGATTTAATGCCTAAAACTTGAAAATTAACTTTTAGGCCAGTCAGGGTGGTCGTTCACTTCTGGGATCCCAGCACTTTGGGATGCCAGTGGGGAAAGATTGCTTGAGGCTGGGAGTTCAAGACCAGCCTGGGCAACATAGGAAGACTCTGTCTCTACAAAAAACTTAAAAATTAGCCAGGCATGGTGGTGTATGTTTACAGTCCTCGCTACTTGGTAGGGTGGGGCAAGAGTATTGCTTGAGCCTAGGAATTTGAGGTCACAGTGACTATGATTATGCCACTGCACTGCAGTGTGGGCAACAAAGCGAGGTGCTGTCTCTTTAAAAAAAAAAAAAAGAAGGGAAAACATTAACTTTTTGAGGCTATGAACAACTTAGAACTTATTTTCTTTTCTTAAATTTGTTTTTGTCTCAAATTAGAATACAGGCAGTCCATGGGTTATGGATGACCCATCTTATAGCATTTCATACTTATGAGCAGGCTCCCAAAGCTCCCCATAAGGATAATTTTTAATTAAATTAATAATACAGGAACTAGTTTCTTTCACGAGTGTAAACAAACCGACAGAGTGTAAGTGCTTCTTTGGCGGGCATTTTTCTGCTAGTGGCTAGTCTCATTGTATATACAATAACTTACAACATCACTTTCATCCTAACTTTTTAATTCAATTTTGTGAGTCTGTGTTTACCCTTATGACCGTTCCTCTAAAATGAAAGTCCACTGCAAGTCCAGGTAAGCCTGTAGCAAAGAGAAAGGTGATTATAATAGAAACAAAAGTAGAAATAAGTAAGCCTTTGGAGAAAGGCCAGTTGCCATATTCATTGGGAAACCATCAGGCTTCAGTCACTTGACTATTGGAACAATTATAAAGGATAAAATGAGAATAATGGAATGTGTGAAAGGCAGTGCTCCAATGAAAGCATCAGTCATTACTAAGCAGTGTGGTGGATTAATTATTGAAATAGAAAGGTTATTATTGATTTGGTTAGAAGATCAAAATAAGTATAACATTCCTGTTAGCCTAACATTGATGCAGCATCAAGTGAGTATTAACCTTTAATATTCTTTTTAAATTTTCTCCTGTCTAAACTTTTGTATGAGTTTGTTTTTATGTTCTGTTTGTTTGAATTAAAGAGCAAAATAGTTTCTTTAACTTACTACAGTACAGGGGTATTATTATTACAGTATTACACTGTATTATCACACATGAGTCATTATGGTATTGTTATTACTATTACCTGTATGCACTTTTTTATTTTTTTGTCTTTTTTATTTTATTCCCCTCTCCTCACCCCCATATTCCTTAATCAACAAATCTGACCTAAAGACATTCTCAGAAATGTACCTTGTCCATAACCCAGGGACCACCTTTATTTACATAAAACATTATGTAAAGACACCTACATTGTCTCACATTAAGACAAAAGGCTATATTCATTTTCTGTAATTTTTCTTTTACTGTTTGAAAATACTAGTTGCTTTGGGGCGATATATAAAATGTTCTTTGGCATCAAATAATTAAAACTACAATTTTTTTTTTTTTCAAATTCTCTTTGTAGACACAAAAATAATTTACTGTTTCATTTTCTGCTTTAGTTTTAGAATAGGGAGTGGTTTTTGAATTGTAAGAATGTAGGAGGATTGGTCAAGGTCAGTAAATTGTCTATTATAAAACCAGCGAAGTAGAATTGTTTATGTCCTTCCAGCACATTCTATTATCAGAATTTTCCATCTGTCAATCTATGTTTTATAAATAAGCTTTCCCTACTTTAAGAAAGCTGTCAAAGCTAACATTTTGAGGATCATTACTTCCCCCCCCAACATAGGGACTTAAAGGATAAATAAATTGGAGGTATAACTAAGTACTCCAAGTTATAAATGATGCCTAGAGTTGAGTAATATTCAATGCCAAGACCAAGGTGGTTGAGACCCATAACCTGCATTTATATTCAAATTCTTAACATTAGTTATAGAAGTTTTATAACAAATACAGTTTTAAAAATTATGGTGTACTTTGGGCTTGACTAGGTGGGCAAAATATTTTTAAAAAATTATGGTGTACTAACTTTATTAATTAAAATCCTCTATGAAACCATGTTTTATCCTAGAAAATGGCTTTAGGCACACTCCTTGAATTTATTGATTTAGAACAAAGTGTTTGAAGAAGCATATGAAAAGATTTGGGAAAATTGCAATGCTCATGGTCTCCAGCTTGCTGATGATATTTTTTTCTTTTTTGTAGTTTATAAAGCATTTTAAACACCTTCTAGAATGCAATTTTACTTCTTCAGTAATAAGTAATACTCTATCCACAGGGTTTCCAGTGTTAGCTTTCATTTTGTAATGCAAAAGCTTCACTGTGATATAAAATGTTAGGACATTTTAATTAGGAAAATAGATCATGAAAACTATATTATGGAATAAATTTTCTAATGCTTACATGTTCTAAACTGGAATGAAATATATATTAAAATTTTCTTTAAATTAGATCTATTTTAAAAGTTGAGGAGTCAGGAGAAAAGGGGTTGGGATGATGATTATGAAATGTGCTTGGGACTCCATGGTGGGAGGTGGGGTCAAAACAACCCTTTAATCATAAATAGTAAGGAAATTTTTACCCAGGGCATTTAGTGTACATGATTCTTTTCCCTTTTTTTGTTTGTTACAGGCAAAGGGGAAGATAGTGATGTACTCAGCATAAATGCAGATGCTTATGACAGCGACATAGAAGGCCCATGCAACGAAGAAGCTGCTGCTCCTGAGGCCCCAGAAAATACAGTGCAAAATGAAGCTGGTCAGATAGATGACCTGGAGAAAGACATTGAGAAAAGTGTGAATGAGATTCTGGGACTGGCAGAGTCTAGCCCAAAGGAACCCAAAGCAGCCACCCTGACTGTTCCTCCACCAGAAGATGTTCAACCTTCTGCACAGCAGCTGGAGCTGCTAGAACTTGAGATGAGGGCGAGAGCGATTAAGGCCCTAATGAAAGCTGGTGATATAAAAAAGCCAGCCTAGTTGTTTAACTTGAGTTTGAATTTTAGATGTGTTTGAATGAAGCCACATCATATAATTTTGTATCTGAAGTTTATTTTGGGTCATACATCATACTTCTCATGTAACCCTTATTTGGTACACTCATTTTAGGCCTAAGTGGTGGTGGTGGTGTTTTTTTACTTTATATTATAAATTTGTGTTATTGTCTTATGAATTCATGACAAATATAGTTGGATAGACTGGATACTTTGTTAGATGAGTATTTAGCTATGTCTGCAAATTATCTTAAAAGCCATTAACAAAGAGTCATGTTGTTGTTGTTGTTTTTTTCTTTATTTTTAAATGTTTGGGCACACCAAACCTAAAAACTTAAGACAGATTGACCAAGCATGTTTCTCTTAAGGCTACCTATATTTTGCAATAGACTATTAAATTATTGCTCCTAGATTTGTTAACAATTTAAGAAATTGTTTTGCTTATATACACTTTTAAAATATGTACTATTTTGAAGATTTCTTATATGGGTGTGGATTTCTTAAAACTGAATAGTAATTTTTGTTATCAGGCTTAGAGATTTGAAATGGCTTAGAAAAACTTTTTTAATAAAGAAAGAAAGGATTTAAGACAATTTTTAACAATTTAGAGTTAATTGCCCATGTTTAATTACAGCAGATGAGCCATTCTAACAGGTATTTGATACTATTGGACACTTCATTTAAATTTTTTTCCTCACTGAAAAAGGAACAAGTTTTCATTTACATTCCAAGCTATCAGGAAAAGGAGAATATTTTATTATACATGATTTCATTTGGTGTTGTTGCTTAAAGATTTGATATGCTATAATTCCATAAATCAAAAATAATAAAAGTCTATCATTCTGGACCAGAAGACTTTGTATATTTTTCCAAAAGCAAAATTAATTTCAGGAACCTTTGCTAAGTTGTTATGATTAATCTAATTTTGTATAGTTGTTTAAATTGACATCCTGCCACAATTACAGATGTGTTTTTCCTCCATCACTAATTGCAGTTGTTTGATATCAAAATAAATTGGAGTAGAGACCCTTAACTTAAAATAAACTAATTTTTTTCCTAAAAGATTAATCTGGAACTGTTGTTTTTATATTTGATAACAAATAGAGTGTATTTATAAGCCATACTCTACTAATGTTGTATGAGGATTTTGCTTATACACAAAACTTTCAGGGATTGTGTTTTATTAGCGGGCTTAATTATATGTTAGAGAGTTTTTAAATGGAAATGGAGGACATTTATGAAATGTTGGAGTTGCAGTTACAGATTCATTTTTCTGTTGTTCCTGAACATACTATTTTTCCCCCTCCCTGAGTCTTTCTGATGAAGCACATAGCCTATATCATTTGAAATATGTCTCTTAGGCTGGTAACTGTGAATATGATTTAAGTTGTGAGTTCTCCTTATCATTGTTTCAAGATGAAGAAGCATTGATTATGGTAAAATGCTTTTTTTATTTCAGCTTAAACTTAATGTTAAAATATAAACCAGTACAGAATAAACTGTATTGCTGCTTACTAATTATAAAATACTGTAGATGGCATTTGTGTTATTGAACATATAAGAGTAAGAAAAGGTCTTAGTGCTTTGTAGCTGATTAAAGTCACTACTTCCATGAAGCATCGTGTGTCAGTTCTATTCAGTGTGCAGAATGGTTTAGAGGACATTTTACCGGAGTGGATATGTGTGAGGTAGAATGAGCTGAACAAATTAGAGGCTACTTAGATTCCTACCTTGGAAAATTTGCTTTTTCTCTTGTGTCTTCTTTTTTTTAATGTTGAAAGACTTGAGAGCTTTTAGAAAGTCAGTGGCTTTAAAAAATAGGAATAAGTTTGTTTTAGAAATGTCTAAGTAATGGGAAAATACTGTGTATTGATCTGATGCTGCCATTTAAATCGTCAGCTCAGAGGTATTTGTAGAATGCATTTAAGGTGCTCCGTCTTGTTCAAATCTTAAACCTAGAGATGTTACAGTATTTTAGCATGGAATAGGCTAAAGACATGGTTGCTGCTTATTTTGATGCCTAATTCCTTCTTTTGGTTAAGGTAAGGAAAATATTTAGTTAATATTTAATTAGTAATTAAATTAAAACAGTGAAAAAATTGGCAGCTGAGTTTTCCATTCAATGTCAAGCAATCCAGATATTTGACTAGGGACTTGATTCAAATCTTGAATGTTGGGTAACAACTGGTCATAGGTCTTCTGTAGTAAGTCATTGCCCCAAGCACTAAGCCTTGGTTCACTTTTAGATGTTTCTACTAATCCATGCACTCAGATATATCCTAAAAATCTATCACCAGGTTATCAGTTTATAACATTCCAATGATGAAAAATCATCCCAAATCCCCAAATCTTTCTGTTGAACACCATCAGTTCCTTAAATCTATTAGGCATTATAACCTTCCTTGTAAATCTTTTTGCCAAAACCTATTTTCAGCAAAATGTTAGATCCCAGGGCATGATCTGAGTAAAAGCGTTGTGAATCATTTGAACAGTAATATAAATTGCATTAAAATATGTATTTTCCTATGCCATTTTCAAGGTAGATAAAGCAGGGGTGAACCTGCAGTTTGGGCCAAATATTTGGGCAGCCTCAAAGTTTTTAAAATTCTCAGTTCTAGTCCATCATAAAAAATAGGAAAAGAGAGTTCAGTTATAGATATTTTTCCTTGATTGTGTTTAATTCTTAAAAAGTAAAACCAATATATCTTAACTTAAAACTTCATTTTTATGTTTACATTTTCTTTATATTCAAGTAGACTTCCTTTTTCAAAGAAGGGCTAATGAGGACATCAATAGGAAGTCAGTTTTTAATAATTATTTTAAAATGATTGTGATGCAGTGAAAAGATTGTGAGAGTTAAGAGTAGAGGGTTCTGATTCTGCTCTAACGAGCTGTGTAACCTTAGACAAGTAACTGTAAAATCAAGGAAATAAATAGCCAATACATAATATTTCCTTCAGTGTTAATAGTTTGTGATTCCAATGCAAAATACCATAAAATTCATGAAACTTATAGAACTCTCTTGAATTCAAGTATTAATCTCCTTCCTTCCCCTCCCTACTCAATTCAAAATAAGTCAGTCTATTTAGTTTCTATTTGTCCCACACTGGTACTGGATATGAATAACAATCTAGTTTTAAGTTTTTTTGTTTTTTTTTTTTTTACCTGTTACAGTATTCAGTGTCAGGATTGCTTGGTAAGTATACTGCCTAGAATTATTGACTTTGGTCCATAAACTATGTTATCTTTAACTTACTGTTTTACTCATTTCACAATAATATTTAAATAATTTTAAGTCAAAAAAGATTTTTTTCCAAAGCTTATAGTGAAAAATAGCACTTTCCTTCCTTTTTTTACACCCAGCTGTTGCTACTGAGGTAACCATTTTCAAATCTTTTAGCTGTTTCTTATAGTATTTCTCTCTATTTTGAAATAACCTGATTATTATGTCATTTCTTGATATTTGAGTTTTCGATTCTATCGATCTGTTTGGAATACAAAGATTAAACTCTAGTTCCTCTACCTCTCCTCTAAATACATAACCTTCCTCCCTCATCCCAAAACAGTGAGGTTATATCACACTTCCTGGTTAAGTTACCATTCATTGTACTATATTGACTCTAATACTGTTCACAACTATGTGGTAATTACATTGCTGTTATATTACTGTCTAATTATATTTCCTTTTTCGTCCAATTTGTAAGTTTTTTGGAATTAATATAATTGCCTTGTTATTTCAATTACTCTGTGCTATATATCAGACATTAATTTATACTCAGGCTGTCATCTAGAAGCGTGAATCTCTTCTAGGTAGGTTCAAATACGTAATTTTTTTTTTAAAGACATTCCTCCTGGAGCTCTCTCTTCTATGCTAATCTGAATTGGTTGCTCTTCATCTCTCTCATGTTGGATTCCCCATATCTTGAATTATCTTCCTCCTCTTTTGGTTTATTCTCTTATTTTGGTGGCATACCGCTTCCAACAGCTTCCTGTGAAAGGCTGCATGAACAATAAATTCTTTTGATTCATTGGTATGACTCAACATGGCTCAGTTCTACCCATACAGCAATTGAAACTTCATGTGAGTCTTGATGTCTAGGCTGGAAATCATTGTTCTGAATTTCACAGTATTGTACTAGTGCCTTCTAACTTCCATTAAAGTTGTTGAGAATTTATCATTCTGATTGTTGATACTCAACATGTTTCCTGTTGCTTTCTCTTTGGAAGCTTTCAGGATCTTATCTTTATCCTCAGTATTGTGAAATTTCTTGATGTGTCAGGGTATGGATCTTTCTTCATCCATTGAGTTAATCATTGGTGGCCTCTTTCAGTGGAAAACTTCATGTCATTCAATTCTGCAGTGTTTTACACTACTTCTTGGATAAATTCCTTCCCTCTTTTTCTAATCTCTATTTCTAGAATTCATTTAGTTTAAGGTACTGATCTCTAGGTTGATTTTTTTTTTTTGTTATGGTTTCCAGTCTCCATCTTTTCTACTCTCTCTATATTTTGTCAGTTTTCTAGTTCTTCCAGTGATTTTTAAAAGAACTTCAATAATATTTTTAATATCCAAAAGATCTTTTTGTTATTTTTTATTCTCTGGATATTCCCTTTTTAAAATAGTGCTACAATTTTGTATCTGTAGGGCAATGGCTCTGGCATGGTATCCTGGTGACGTTGCACACACTCTGGTAGGTCATGAACGCAGAGCTCAAACATCACACTGACTGGAGCATAGCAAGACAGGCAGTTTTGTGAGGAGCCATTACATAATCATATTCTTACTTGCTTTTTCTCTCTTCAGGGAGGTTCCCTATCTTGCAGAAGTTTGTCTTGAGGCAGTTTTCTCATTGCCTCCCTGGTTCCTTTGAGAGGTGGGACTTTCTACCTTTCCCCCTTTGGGGCACAGCTGTGGGCTATCAAATTGTTTAGCTGCAGCGTAGAGTTAGAGCCACAGCAACAGGGTGTCCCATCACTCCTGTTGTACTATCATCTTACCACTTTTGTGCTGGTATTACCCTACACAAGGACCATGGAGACTTCGTACCTTTGACTACTGTTTTTTCACTGTCTACCTGAATCTGAAAAGAGCTTACTGTTTCTTTTCTTGCTAAATCTGTCAGGACTTGCTTGGCTCTTACCTTGGCCTAGTGCTTAACAGTTTCATGGGTATGATGTTTACTTTTCTGAGGATGTTAATTTTAACGGTTGTTTTCAAGTTTTCTGCTGTTCCCTTCAAGTTAATGTTTTCTTATTTATTTTGCTCTCCATCTGATGTTTTCTAAAATTCCTTAAATCTTTGGGGATGTTTGGCTGCTTTTATGAGAGTAAGACACTAAAAAGCTGATTGGAAGCTCTGTGTTTATGTATGAGGCTCATTAATTGGTGGAATTCTCTTTTCTCTTGGGCTGGCTGAAGATACCCACCGTTCACTGTGAAGTATTTTACATTATTCCACTGTTTTCAGTAGGCTAGCCTTTAATTCTGCTTGGTACACCTGACTTTAGAATCTTAAGCTTCAGCTTTGCCAGAGTCTTCTGTGGAGTTGGTGAATGAAATGAATGGTTGTTAACCGTGAAGGAGTTCTGGAGCTTTCACCCCAAAATATGACTCCATGCTATAAAGACTATTTTGGATTAAAGGCTTTTAGAGATAAACAGGCCCTTGAAAGAAGCTTCCCATCTATCTTTATAAACTGGACCCACCTGATCAAAAAGAACAAAGAGGGTAATTGACTTCCCTTCCTCTCCCTATAATATCAATATCTTGCTGGAAAGAAGATCAAGAATGCAACCAGACTGGGCCCAAATCATTTAAAACATAGTTCCTGTCTCTCAGGTTAATTTACAAGTCAATATTTTTCCCCACCCCCGTCATCCTCCCTAGCAACCCCTTATCTACCTATACTCATTTTCCCCCCTCCCCTCTAAAAGGCATGTATAAAAATGTCTGAACTTCATTGGGATATTGGGTAATCACTATGTAGATTCTCCCCATGCGTGTGGTAAATACACCTTTCTCTTACTAATCTGCCTTAATTGTGAGTTGATCTTTCAGCCAACTTTCGGCGAAAGGGTAACCTCTCACCCCTACAATTTGGCATAGTTGGTGTTAGGTCTATCTCGATGTTGTTTGGTCCTCAGTTCCCAGTGTCAAGACTGAGTACTGATATCGAGTTGGGCAATGACGGAGTGATCACAAATACAAAGCAATTCCACAGTTTATTACAGGAAAAAAAAAAAAAAAGAAGCTACCTAAAGTGAAAATACGTTCCAGAGAGGAACAGGTCACTCTCCACAAGTGGAGAAAGATACTGAAGACTCCCGGGTGGTTTTCTTTTATTGGCCTGGCCAGGGGGGCGGGCTCACAGGAGGTGTGGGCTTTTACCAGATGATTGTCAGGTGTTCTGCGTTTTCCTGCAGTCCCTCCCCGTGATTGGTTCCCGGCTTCTCCACCCCTAGGAACCACCCTCCTGCCTGCACCCACCACGGGCAGATTTGACCCCCGCCTAACGATGGCGGGCTCTCAAAGCCGCTCTGCTCTCCTGAAAGCCTCAGGCAGGAAAACTGGAGCTCTGACCAGCCGGCGACACGGTAAGGTACCTTACTTACCAGTTAGAGTCCCAGTTTTTCCCTCCGGGGGCTCCGGTTGAACAGACAGTAAAAGATTATTCCTTTCCAAATTTAAGATTAACGAGAGAAAAGTTTTTCTGAGTGACTAGTCTTGTGAGCAACTCTGGTATTGGTATATTTTTTAGTCACTCTGTGATGTGAATATTCATATTGTTTGACTCCCTCTCCTCTCAGAAATAGCCTTTTTTGTTCTTTCTTTTGTCCTCTTCTGCGTTGGTGTTGTCGTAAAGGGGGTTACCACAGGTTACAACAGCACCTCCATAAGCCCGATGTTAGACCAGCGTCTGGTAAGGCAAACCTTGCTGTAGGTCTCTGAAAAGAAAAACCGTAAGAGGGTTCCCTCTCGTCCTGTTGTGTGTCCCCGAGCTCGTCTTGTGACTGAGTGGGAATTCTCTCCTCAGTCCCCGCCGCGTTGGGGCAGGGGCGCGTTTTCTCGGGAACACGCTCTGAAACAGATTGCGAGTCCGAGACCCGTGAGACTCTACGCAGCACACTCTTTGTATCCAATGTGTCAAGCTCTGCGGGTGTGAGTCTTTGTCGTAAAAGGACTTTGTATTTCTGAGAGTGAGTTTTTGGGAATCTTGGAATTGCCTTCTCTGTGCCCTCGCCAGGCTAAATCTGGAAAATCACCACCTGGGTTTTCTGTGACGAGGCATTGGATTGAGTCATTTTTGGAATAAATATACCATTGAGATTAATGGCCAAAAGATGAAGCCTTTAAATTAAAAGGCTTCTAAATTTTTAAAATAAATTTTAGAGATCTCTTATTCAAAACAATTACTTATTTGTATTAATAGAAGAAATTATGTTAAAAGAAAGACACGTAATGTTGTGGCTAGACTTAAAAATTCGCTTGACAAAATTGAAGAGCAAATATCTGGTCTAAAACAAGATAAAAATCCTTTGAAGACTGCCCTCTGGGAATGATGGTGTCGGCCGATTTGCCTCCCAGCCTTGTGGTTAAAGTTCTATGTTTTTACCTCAGCAGCCTACGTTTGATTCCTGGACAGGGAATGAGCCTGTTCCAGTTTGATATTTGTGGAACTTTCTCCATTCATTGATTTTCTTCCCTTCTGTGCCCAGCTTTTGCTTTCCTGCGTTCTCTAGAGGCATATGGGGGTTTTAAATGTTTATGAATGGTCAGCCAAAAAACTGGGACCCTAGAAAATATGTCTGGACAAAAAAATACGGTTACGTCTCATTTATGACTAGCGAGACTTTTCTTTCTTTGAGTTGTTTTTGTGGCTTTTCTGGATCTTGTACAAAATGTTCTCTATCTCTTTAAAAGCACTTCTTGCTTTCTTGATTAAGTTGTAACCTTGGTTAAGGCTTATTGGTTTCACTTAAAAGGATACTTTAGTTTAGAAGTTGAAAAGCAAAAATGTCAGCCGTTTGTCCGAGCTAAAATTTGCTCCATTTTTCTTCACTCATTTCTATTCCTTCCTCTCTGCCAGTTGTGGAGTTTTGGTCAATCAAAGGTGGCCACTGTTCAAACCATATTTAAGTAAGACAAATGCTGAGCTGCAACCAATCCAGCTATTTCTATACCTAACTTCCATTTTCTGTACATCACTTTCTCTTTTCTGTCTGTGAATCTTCTTCAACCACACTATAGCATTAGTCTCTCTGAATCTGTTCTAGCTCAGCTGCCCAATGTGTGAATTTCTCTTTGTTCAGTTAAACTCTGTAAAATTTAATTTTTATCAAAAGTGGGTTTTGAGATAGAGTTCCCAGAGACGCCCCCCAGGAGCCCTGAGAGTCCAAGCGTGGTACCCGCTGGACCTGTTGTCCTTCGCTCTCTCATTACAACTGAGGCTTGTGAGTAAGTTCGGTCTCAGATTCCAAAGCGCCACAGATTTGTGTTTTTAGCTTTCTGAGTTTGAGCAAATTTTAATCCTGAGTTCAGAAGTTGAGACGGAATCTAAACTAGGTCTGGGATCAGATTGGATCTCAATTAATTAGCTTAGATTCCACTTAGAGGCCTGAAACGTCTGACTGGGCCAGGCAAAAACTAACAGTAAATGGCAATACGGCAGTGGGTGCACAAATTCCAGCTTTCAGGAATTCGTGGAGATTTCTGTATTCTATTCCTTTGTTCCTTTTTCTTGTGCTCTAGGGTAAGGAAAAATCATTGCCTAAGGTGATCATCGAGATCTGAGAGCCAAAGCCAAGACTCAAGGTGAAAATAGGATCCTTAATTTCTGAAGAACTGAGTACTCTACTTTCTGGCTATGCTTACCTATATGTGTATAAGTATTAGGACCTGAAAGCGGCAAACACAGAAATGGCAGCATCTTACTAAAGGCAAATTGTTGTGTAGCTAATAATTGCTTAAAATGATAAAATAGGTAATTATAAGACTGATAGTCTGAATAAAAGATAATATTTAAGAGCCAGCAAATAAATTTTTAAGAGCTATTAGAACTAGCTTCTGTCTATATGTTATATATATATCATTTGTATGTGATATTTTACTATCAAATTATGTAAAAGGAGCTCTAATTAATTAGCTTAAAATAGTAAGTGCCTAAGTCAAATATTTTATCAAGAAGATAAAAATTAACTCAAATGTTTTTAATTCATGTGGCTTTAAGAATACAGTGATTGACCTCTGCTCAACTTTCTTTTTGATTCTGTTACACTTTGATTCACAATTTCTCTTTACATTGATGTTTGGGGGAGATAATTAACAGTGGACCTGAATACCTCAGAGATGCTGTGAGTCTCCTTCAATATTCTCTCAAATTCTTCTATAATATCTTTTACCAAATTATTTCCCAGTGCACTGTTTGTAAATCTCACCAAATCTCTAGAGGAAACTGGCCTCCAAAGGCCTGGGCTATCCCTTTTTGTCACTCCAAATTGATTTTATAAATTTACCTTCAGCTTTAAGCTTTTCTCACTATTTGGTTATTGTTTATGTGATTAGAGGATAGATTAAATGCTATCCAGATAGGCGTGCTGATGCTACAACAGTGGTAAAGAAATTGGTAACTGAGATTATTCCTTGTTTTGGTATTCCTTTATGGCTTGGAGGTCACAGGTTCCAACCTGACTCTATCTGTAAATTACGCTGGTCTTTTTGTTGTGTGTGGCAATAAAGTATACAAGTGGTTCCCACCTAGATGGTCAGAATGCTGTGGACTTGATTATCTGACACTGTCTGTTACCAGGTACTCCACTTTAAAATGTCAGCCAAATTACAAACTTAGGCTCCTTCATTCATGAAGTGGTACCAAGCAAACGTACTAGATGTGATATTATAAAAAACCCACTTGTATATCATATATCATAATTCTAAGTTCTTTTTGGTGCTCAGGCCTCTTTGCCCAACATTTGGAGCTCATCAGATTGAAAAGACAGTTTTGAATCTCTCCACAGTAGTAGAACAAGAGTTCAATATCATCATGTAAGCATTGGGAGCACTTCAGTTAGAAGTCAACAGCCTACCCTCTGTTATATTTGAAAACTGCTGCCTCCTGGATCCCCTCACAGCGCAACAGGGAGGAGCTTGCCTGATTATGGGCGTAAAAAAAAAATACTCTTTGTGCATAAAACCACATAAGGCAAGTAGAGACTGTGATCTATATTTCCTAAAAGACAAGATAAATATTCTCCAGATTAATGAAGATCAATTCCCAAGAATGGGAGACTGGTTTAATGGGGCATGGGGAAATGTGCTTAGATCTGTTCTTTTCCACTTATTTATTCTCATTTTAATCTATGTTCTTGCCTCTTTTCAGATTTCTTCTTACTAGACTACTAATCAAATCTCTCTTGCCACAGCTACCGAATTGGCTTTTAATGTGTGAAACTTCTAGGGAAGTTCCAGGTGGGGAAATGAAGGAGCTCTGGAAATGTCACCTCAAAATATTACTCCTTGATATACAGACCATGTTTGAATTAAAGGCTCTTAGAGATTAACAGGCTCTTGGAAGAGGCTTTCCCTCTATCTGCATAAAGTGGACCAACCTGATCAAAAGATCAAAGGGGGCAATTGACTTCCCTTCCTGTCCCTGTAGTATCAATATCTTGCAGGAAAGAAGATCAAGGATGCAACCAGACTGGTACCCAAATCATTTAAAACATAATTCCTGTCTCTCAGGTTAATTAGAAATCAATGTTTCACCACCCCATCATCCTCCTTAACAACCGCTTATCCACCTAAACTCCTCATTTTCCCCCTTCCCCTCTAAAAGGCATGTATAAAAATAACTGAACCTCATTGGGATATTGGGTAATCGTTATGTGATTCTCCCCATGTATGTGGTAAATAAACCTTTCTCTTATTAATCTGCCTTAATTGTGAGTTGATCTTTTAGCAACTTTTGGGGAAAGGGCAAATTTCCCCTCACTCCTACAACCGTTTGTGAGGAGACTGTCATGTTTTACTGCTTGCACTGTATTTAGAAGAACCTGGAATCCTTATTATTGAACCTTACTTGGGTTTGTGTTTAGTGTCGAGTTCTTAGCTTCATCTCCCTACAGGCCCTTAGGTTGCAACATTCCTTATCTGCTAAGTCATTTCCACTGTGCTCTAGCTACCAAAATTTTCCTGACTCTTCTTTATCAAGATGTTGACTCAAGTATCTAAATAGGATAGTTCTTTTACTCTCTTGTCCTTTTAGTGGACTTTTATGAGAGAGCTGTGGCAAATGTGGTGTTTAGCATACTATGTTTAAGCAGCTATTATTTGATTTTTTAACGTATTTTTGCTTTTGTCTTTTATTTTTTTTTTTGCTTAATCCAAGTTTAGTTAGATTAATGTAGACACTTAATTGATTGCAAGTGGAAAAGGTTGTGGGGAAGAGAGTAGACAAGGATGACAGCAATTAAAATCAGTAATACTTGATGCAGGCAATGACACTTGCTTATAGGTGGCTACGTGTTTTTTCTGCCTTCTTTCACTCCAATAAATTTTACTAGACTATGTCTTGGTGTTGGTTGTTCAGAATTTTGATTGGAAGAGATATTACAGATCTAGTTCCAAATGCCAGTTTATTGCATATGGTTTCCAAAAAATATTCATTTTAAATTAGTGTTTTTCCATTACAGGAGAAGATTAAAGTTTTTGGTCATGCCACTTCCTTCCCTTGTTCCCGAGAATCATTTCGGTGCATATAGTCACTCAAATATTCTCTTCCTCATACCTTTCTTCTTCAGTATTTAAAATCATTCTGTTCATCAAATTAGTAGTATGCAAACTCTTTCACTAATCAAAGTATATATGTGTGTGTACATTTATACACATACAATGTTGGCAAGAGTATAAGAAGTAAAATTAAAAGAAGGCAAATAACAATCTGGAGAGAAAGCATTTGCACAAATAAGAAAACTACTGAGTTGGTATCCTTAAGATATCAAAATCTCATACATACAATCAAGAAATTACAAAGTTTCAAGAGCCTAAATTGTATGTTAATTATGGCTGCTGTTTCTTTAAGCTCCGAGAATGTTGGAGGTGTGGGAGAGATTGCTGGGAGATATGCAGCAGAATCACATTCAACAGGGAGAAATGACATTGGGTAATGGAAGAAGTGGCAGAGCTGTGCTTATGTGGTTCTTGGAGACGATTTAGTGCAGGGATAAATAGTAATACACAGTTATTGTTTGCTCTAAGTGTCACACAACGATATGATAATTGATGTTTCTGATGATGAAACAGTCTGCAAGAAAGGGCGCTCATGTGCAATTGTGTGAAAATAAGTTTAAGAAACGTAAAAAAGATATTTTGGTGTAAGAAGATTACATGGAAGATTATACTTTTCTTGATTCACTGGATTAATAAGGCATTATCTTTAGGCAACTATTTGAAAACACACTGTTATATCCACTTACATTTGCTTTGAGTTCTGGTTGCAGTCAAACTCTAAGTTTGCTGGAAATGTTGGACATTTGATGATGTAATTTCTGTTGACTGAAATGATGGAATAAAGAAAATGGACTTGTGTACTCTGTGGTATATGGCCACTTAATATCAATCGAAGAATAAGTTATGTTTATTACTGAAAGGTGAAAGTAGCCCAAGAACTAGTGGGCTGTATTTGATACTTTAAGGGCATAAACTCAATGAGATTCTCCAAATACTACTTTCTTAATGGCAATATGTACCACTATATGTCTGTGATTTAATATGAGCAAAATATTTCCTTTTTGGTTGATTGTATTTGAATGATGAAAACTGTGGTATTATCAAAGTGAAATATCATATACTTTGTGCATAACAAATATGGGTATTGTAACTTACCTGAAAGAGTTCAATTACACTATAGTTAAGAAATCAAACTTTTTATTAGCCATGAGTTTGCTGTCTCAGGCTTCCTCACAATTCAGAGCAGTATTTCTGTGAACACTTTCTGTGAATGCCTTCTTTTAAATTTTTGGTTTGTGTTATCCTGAAAAGAGAAGTCACAAATTATATTTTTACAATGATCCCTATAGACATTTAAATTTAACTAGTCAAAGCAATGAATCTTTCTTTTATTGCAGGATGTTTAATAGACAACACCTCAGTAAAATAATAGAAACATAATAAACTTAAAATGTTCTTTTAATGTTTTAAATTTGAGTCATTCCTCTTTTTTTTAAAGGATGGGGTTAGGGGAGAAAAGAGAATTCCAGATTTTTATATTTAATTGAACTAACAGTGTGTGCTGACAAGTAATAAATAATAGCGATTCAGAGTGACTAAATAAATTGGTTTCCACAAACAATGATTCATCTTCTTTCATTGCCATCAGGCTAAGAGACAGCTTCTTTTTGTCAGCTTACAGAAAAAATATTTGACAGTGTAACAGTCCTGTTTCTATTCCTGCAATAGAAATTCTATTACCTTTGTTGCATTTTAAATTATTTAAATATGATAATTACATGTATGGTTCATATACTTAAAACTTTGTGAAGTTATAAATGCTCAGTCTTTGTGGTGTTTTATAACATTTTGGTAGGGTCATTTTCTTCTTAATTTTTTCTTTGATTCATGTTTTAGAAGTTTGTTACTTTGTTTCCTAATAGTTGGGGATTTTCTAAAGATCTTTCAGTTACTAATTTTTAATTTAGTTCTATTGTAGTCATAGGAAGTATTTTATAAGACTTGAATCTTTCTAATCTTACAAATCTTTGAGTTTTGTATTATGGCCTAAATGATGGTCTATATTGGTAAGTGTTCCACGCACACTTAAAAAGAATATGTATTCTAATATTCTCAGGTGGAGTGTTATATAAATGTCAATTATGTCAAGTTGGTTGATGGTGTTCAAATCTTTTCTTATTTTCTGTATATACCTTCTGTAATTATTGAAAGAATGTATTCTGTTGCTGCATAACAAGTAACCACAAACTGGGCTTAAAACAGCACACATTTATTATATCATCATAGTTTCCATGAGTCAGGAATCTGAGAATGGCTTAGCTGGGACCTCTGCTCAGGGTGTCAGAAAACTGCTATCAAGGTGTCAGGTTAGGCTGTAGTCTCATCTGAGGCTTGGGGGGCCTCTTCTAAGGTCATGTGGCTGTTGACAAAATTTACTTCTTTCTATCTATAGAACTCATGGTAGCTGTTTTTTTCAAAGCCCAGTAGAACAGAGAGACTTGACTTCCATCCCTGACTTATAGACCAAACTTTAAAAGGGTCTACCTGATTAGGTCAGATCCACTCAAGATAATCTCTTTTAATTAAAGTCAATTGATAAGTGATCTTAATTCACTTTTGCCATATAATATAACAATCATGAAAGTGAAATCCCATGATATTCACAAGTCCCAACCAGGGATTATACAGGACAGTATAATAAGGGTCGGAATTTAGGGGGCACTCTTAGGATTCTTCCCACCACAAGGGAGTATTAAAATCTCCAACAATAGTTGTGGATTTGGTTATTTATCCCTGCAGTTCTATCAATTTTTGAGTCAAATATTTTGAAGCTCTGTTAATAGTTGCATAAATGCTTAAGATTATTATAACCTCTTGGAAAATTCATACCTTTATCATTATAAAATAAGATTCTTATCCCTAATAATGCACTTTGCTCTGAAATCTATTTTTTTCTGGTACTAATGTAGCCATTTCTGCTTTCTTTTGATTAGTGTTAGTATGGTGTATCTTTTCCAAGCTTTTATTTTAACTCTATTTGTGTATTTATGCAGATGGTCCCCAACTTACAATGATTTGATTTATGGTATTTTGACTTTGCTACAGTGTGAAACCATCACAACTTTGACATAATGTACACTATGCAATAGATTACATGAGATATTCAGCTCTTCATTATAAAATAGGCTTTGTGTTAGATTATTTTCCCAATTGTAGGCTAATGTAAGTGTTTTGAGCACATTTAAGGTAGTCTAAACGAAGTTATGACATTCAGTGGGTTAAGTGTATTAAATACATTTTCGACTTACGATATTTTCAATTTAGGGTGGGTTTATCGGGACAGAACCCATGATAAAAAGCATCTGTATTTAAATTAAATTTCCTGTCAGCAGCATATAGTTGGATCTTCCTTTTTTATCTGATATTCTGCTCTGTGCCTCTTAAGTAGGTTATCTTGAGAATTTACATTTTTAAAGACTTATTTATGGTTTTTTAAATACATAGTATTTGTACATAATATAACATTTGTGACACTATCTCTCACTTTTTAGATATCTTCCACAATGTATTTCTGTCATTTATTTTGACAGCTTTGTTAATATATCAGTCACATACCATAAGGTTCACCCTTTAAAAGTGTACAGTTCAGCTGTTTTTACAGAGTTATACACCCATCAATACTAATTCCAGAACATTTTCATACCCATTAGTGGTCACTCCCCATGCCCATCTTTCCCCAGCCTCTGGCAACCACTAATGTATTTCTTGTCTGTTGAGTTTGCTTATTCTGGACATTTCATATAAATGGAATCATATGATAGGTGGCCTTTTGTGTTTGGTTTCTTTATTTTCAAGCTTCATTCACATTGTCACATGTATCAGTACTTCATTCCTTTTTGTGGCCAAATAATGTTCCATTGTATAGATATTTTACATTTTGTTTATTCATTCATCAGTTGGTTGATGTGTTGTTTTCACTTTTTGGCTATTATCAATAATGCTACTGTGAACATTCATGTACGAGTCTTTATGCAGATGCGTGTTTTCATTTCTCTTGGATATTTACTTAGGAGTGGAACTCTATGTTTAACTTTTTGAGGAACTGGAAAACTACTGTCCAAATGACTACATCATTTGGCATTTTCACCAGTAATGTATCAGAGTTCCAGGTTCCTTGTCAACACTTGCTATTGTCTGTCTTTTTTCATTTACTGCTTTAAAGATGTTGCTCCACTGTGTTTGCATTAAGGTATCTTGTGTCATCATTGTTCCTCTCTTTATAACATGACTTCTTGTAGGATTTTTCTTTATCACTAGTTTCAAGCAATTTGATTGCAATGAGACTTAGTGTAGTTTTCTTCATGTTTCTTATGGTTGAGGTTCGTTGAAATTCTTGGATTTGTGAGATTATTATTTTTAAAAAATTTGGAATGTTTTTGGCCATAATTTCTCCAAATATTTTTTATTACCTGGTTCTGGGGGACTTCATCATTGGGGACTTCAATTACACATTTAAAATGTACTTAAAATTTTTGCCATAGCTCACTGGTGCTCTACTCATTTTTTAAAATTATCTATTTTATCTTTTAAATTCATCAATCTTTTATTCCGCAATTTCTAACCTGACATTAATCCCATCCAAGACATTTCTCATACCTTATGGTCTTCATTTTAAGAAGCTTAAGGTACATTTTTAGGCATCTTCTATGTATTAACTTTTTGAGCATATAGGAAAAAAACAGTTATAATAATGGTTTTTAAAGGCCTCATCTTCTTATTCTAGCAGCTATGTCAGTTCTGGGTTGGTTTGTTGATTAGTCTTTCTCCTCATAATGGGTCATTTTTTCCAGTTTCTTTACATGTCTGATAATTTCTTTATTGAATACCACACAGTGTGAATTTTACTTTGTTGGATAGTGGATAGTTTTATTCATATAAATAGTCATGTGCTTTTTTACTGAGACACAGTTAAGTTGCTTGTAAATAGATTGCTTCTTTCCATTATTGCTTTTAAGATTTGTTAGGCAGCACTGCTCCATGCTCATTCTAGAGCTAATTATTCCCCACTACTGATAAAACATTTTTCTGTGTATTTAACCCAATAACCTGTGTCTCATGAGGCTTTCCAGTCTGGCTGTTGTGAACAGGTATTACTCCCAGCCTTGTGTGGGTGCTGGGCACTATTGCCTCATCTCCTTTATGGTGATTCTTTCTCTAACCTCATGTTGCTCCCTCACAGGAATACGTTATTTAATGCTCAGCTGAATACTTGAGGGGGCCCTCTGTAGATCTCCAGAGTTCTCTCTCTGTGTTGCTATCTTATCTCTGCTGCACTGACCTGAGAACTTTAGCTGCTTTAATCTTTCTGGACTCTAGGCTTCACTTCCTCAACTCAGGGAGTGATGTATGCTCTGCCTCGGTTCCCCTTCCCTGCTTTATGGCCTAGAACTCTCTCAAAACAGCAGTTATAGGACTTGTTTTGTTGTTTTTTACCTAACAGGTATCACTGTCAATGTCCAGTGTCTTCGAAACTGTTGTTTCACATATTGTGTCTGTTCTTTGGTTGTTTCAGGTGGGAGAGTAAATCTAATCCCTGTTGTTCCGTCTTGACCAGAAGTGGAAGCTACCTTCATTCTTCGTGGGGTTTTAAGTAGTTTCACCTTGATGTGCCTAGCCATGATTTTGTTTGTATTTGTCCTGTTTGGGGTTTGCTGAGCCTCTTGAATCTGTAAACTTTCTTTCATTAAATTTGGTAGTTTACAGCCCATCTTTTTTCATATATATATATGTGTGTGTATATATTCCATTCTCTCCTTCCTCTTCTTCTGGGACCCCAGTTACTCTATAAATCGTTTTTCTCTTTTGTTCAGATTAGGTAATTTCCATTGTACTACCTTTAAGTTCACTGATTCACTACTGTTTTATCTCAATTCTGCTATTAAGCGCCCACAGTGATTTTTAAAATTTATGATATTGTGTTTTTCAATTGTAAAATTCCATTCGGTTCTTTTTTTTTCTATGTTGTGCTGAGATACCTATCTCTTCATTCAGACATTATTTTTCTTTATTTCATTGAGTGTAGTCACAATGGCTGCTTTAATGTCTTTTTCTGATAATTCCAGTACCTGGGTTATCTCAGTTTGCCCTTTGTAGATTGTCTTTTCTCTTGAGAATGAGTCAAATTTCACATTTTCTTGGCTTTTCATTTCTTTGGTGCCATGGGACTGTTTTGACTGGATAGTGTAATTATTATGTTTTGGAAATTTTGAGTTCTATTATATTCCTTTATGCAATAGAATACGATCTATTCCTCCAAAGAGGGTTGGTGTTTTTGTTTCAACAGGCAGCTAGCTTGGTTAGACTCAAATTTCAAATTAGTGGGTGGCAGTTTAAATCTTAATTTAGTTTCTCTAGTCTTACAAATAAGTTACTTTGATTCTGCCCTACATATTTCATGCATGGTGTAGGTCATGAGACTTGGAAAAGAGTTTGCATATAGAAAATGTGAGCCCCTTTCCTACTACTCCTACTACTCTTTATTCTAGAATTACCTCGTCAGTTTCCAGAGTCTGTGGCTTTCCCTGGCTTTGTCTTCTTTTCATTAGCCAGAAAGTTGCCATGCTTTCTGTGGGAACTCAGCTGCCCTGCACCGCATCACAACCACAGACCATTTCTCAGGTTAAAGCCACAAAAAAATGAGGAACTCACACTGTGCTACTTCCCTTGTCTAAGTTTTTAACTCTGCTCCAAAATCTGCCTGCCTTGACTTACTCTCCAGAGCCTTCAGATACTTGTTTCTTGTATTTTATCCAGAGTTTATATACATATTTTATCTAGGAGAGGATCAGTCTGTTAGGTTACTCCACCATACCAGAGATAGAACTCCCTATTTTTTTTTAGTTTTTTTTTTTTAACCAGTCAAATTTAGCAATGGGGGGTTGTATACCAATTTTAGTGACACTAATGTCACTAACTTGTGATAACCCACTACCAGAAGACCAGCCAAATTTTAAAAAAAGTTTTCTTTAATTAAATATTTGCAGGACTACTATTCAATTGCCAAGACATAGAATAAATCTAAATGTTCATTAATGGATGAATGGATAAAGAAAAGGTGGTACATGTACACAGTGGAATATTATTCAGCCATAAAAAGAATGAAATTCTGTCATTTGCAACAACATGGATGGAACTGGAGGAAATTATGTTAAATGAAATAAGTCAGGTACAAAAAGACAAATATATCACATTTTCATTCATGCGTGGGAGCTAAAAAAATTGATCTCATGGAGATAGAGAGTAGAATGATGGTTGCCAGAGGCTAAGAAGGGTAGTGGGAAGAAGGCATAAAAAGGGGTTGATTCATGGGTACACAAATACAGTTAGTTAGAAGGAATAAGATCTAGCGTTCAGTAACACAATAGTGCAACTATAGTTAACAGTAATTTATTGTATATTTCAAAATACCTAGAAGAATGGAATTGTAATGTTCCTAAGACAAAGAAGTGACATATGTTTAAGGTGATGAACATTCCAGTAACCCTGCTTGGATCATTACACATTGTATGCTTGTGTCAAAATAGCATATATACTCTATGAATATGTGTAACTATTATATATCCATGAAAAATTTTTGTAAAAATCTAAAAAAAACTAACATACATAATAGTCCATAAAACTACAAACAGATTAAAGAGGTGATGTAAACTGAACACATATATAACTGCCATCTCAATTAAGAAAAAGAATATTGACAGCACTCTAGAAACTGGGAGTTTTTTGTTTTTGTTTCTTTGGTTTGTTTATATTGCTTATTTGGTTTGTTTTCCAAGAATAGGAGAAATTTGGTTATGTTTTTGGGATAATGGAGATAACTGATGAATCATTCTTGAAAGAAGGAAGAAATACTAAGGTGTTTGACCTTATTAGTTGACTATTAGGGCTTTGTAAATTAAAACCACGATGAAGTGCTACTAAACTGTTCATCAGAATGGTGAAAATTTAAAAAATGAACAACTCAAGCTCTCATATACTGCTGGTGGAAGTAGAATGAGTACAACTATTTTGGAAAACTGTTTAGCAGTATCTTCTAAAGCTAAACAAACAAATGGCCCATGCCCTAACAATTTCATTCCTATGATGTACCTGTTAGAAATGTGTTTATATTACACAAGAAGAGACATAAAAATATTTATACTAAAAGTATTTTTAAAGCCAAAATTTGGAAACAACCCAAATGCCCATCAGTAGTAGAATGAATAATTAATTTGTGTTGTATTTTTTGATGAAATGGTATATAGGAATGAGTATGAACAAACTACTGCTACATGCAATATGGAAGACTCTCACAAATGTAATGTTGAGTGAAAGAAGCCATATCTGGAAGGGGGCATGAGGAGGACTTCTAGGTGCTGATAATGTTCTATTTATTTGTCTGAATGATGGTTACACTGCTATATTCTTTTTACAAAAATCCATTGGATATTATGATTTATAGATTTATCTGTATTATACTTTAATGAGTAGTTAACTTATTGTTGGAAAAAAGAAAAGCCCTCCTTACTGGTGTTTGTTTTACCTCTTTAGCAACATCTAGCTGTTTAGCTACATTCTCAGCATATAAAAGTACATTTATTTTCCCTATATCTCTACATTTAGGGAGATATCAGATTTCTAATGATTGGAATCTTTGTATGCTACATTTAGTTTCCACGGGTGCATTCTATAACTGTCCTAGAGACACTGTATATCTCTGCTGAATTCAATTTCCACATCAGAATTATTTTAAGGTATTGTGTGTTGCTAAAGAGTATTCCAGAATCTTTTATATACAGGTAGTTTCAAGTCTTGGCAGAAGGAGGTTGAGAATTATCGTGGTATTAATATTACATTTTTAAAGGAAGTAATGCTTTTTAAAGCCAGTGGAGAATTTGGAAGTGGAATTGCTATACAAGATTTGGGGGGACATTTGAACCTCATCATAGAAAAAACTTTGATTCAATGACTTCGAGAAATGGGCTCTATTAATTATCTCTCTCTGTGTATCTAATTATCCCAAAATAAAACAACAAACATTTCTTAATCCACAATTTCTATGAATCAGGAATTTGGTATAGCTTAACTGGATTCTCTGACTCAGGGTTCTCACAAAGGTGCAACTGAGATGTCAGTTGGGGCTGCTGTCTCATCTGATGGATTGACTTGAGGGAGGATCCACTTCCAAGGTCACTCACCTAATTTTTGTCAGGATTCAGTTCCTTGTGGGTTGTTAGGAAGAAGACCTCAATTCCTAACAGGCCATTGTCTGAAAGCCTTCCTCAGTCCTCACACATAGGCCTCTCTCTAGTGCAGTTTACAACATGGTGCTTTCCATTAGATCAGGCAAGTGAGAGCAAGAAAGTGTTAGCAAGATGGGAGCCAGAGTATTTTTGTGACTTCTGTCATTTTTGTTGTATTCTGTATCTTAGAAGTCAGTTACTAGGTCCAGCTAATACTCAAAGGAGGGGATTACATGAGGACATGAATATTGAAAGGTGGAGGTCATTGGGGGCCATCTTAGAAGCTCCTATCGCGCTGGCCTTTCCTATAAGTAGCCAAGATGATAATATGTACAAATTCAGTTTCGAGTGCACATCAGAATTTGTCTTCAATGAAGACTTTCCTTTCACTGGTTTATTCTGAATTCTGTTATTTAGGCTACTTCTCTAATTTTAATACATTTATGTAAAAACATTCTTTAGGAGATCTTAAGCCTTGTCTCTCTACCTATTTACTCTATATTTTCCCTCTATTCCCTGCCCTACATAGCAAAAAACTGTCTTTCCATTTATTTTATATGGCATATTGTCTGGTTCCAGAAGTATACTCATTTCTGTGTTTCAAAGAAGGAGAGAAGTAAAATATTCCTTCATTTATCCATATTCTGTTCTTATGCAAGAGGATACTTGCCTATGCAAGAGCATTAGTTAGTGGAGCTGTCAACTGGTAGTTGTTTGTGCCAGCCTTATTTCTTTTAACAGTGTGAGTTATGATTTAGGTTGTCACTTTTTCTTCTTAACTACTTCCTCAAAAGGAGATAATTGATGCTTCTAGTAAACTGAAAAACAAAAACAAAAACAAAAAACCTTTTAAAGCCTTCTTCATTTGCAATGAAATATTGTATTATCTGTTTTTCTTAAAATTGTAGGTAGTGAATTTTAAAAAGAATAGAAATGATGTAGCTTTAGGCCCTTATTAAACAGCAAAGAATTATTGGGGAATAAATATACAATTCTGTGAATAACTGTTTTCTGGTTGTAAAATAATGTTTATTTGTATAATGTTTTTTAAATAATACAAAAGCAGATGGTTAATAACTCCTGTTTGCAACTATAAAATTAAGTTTACTTAAAAAAATTTTTTTAAATCCGATGGACATGTAAGCAATTAATCTCTTGCTATCTTTCCATGGGGAACAAATTTAAAATAGTATAAAAATATTTAGAAAAAATTTCTAAGCCATGGAACATAGTTTCTTGTTTTGCTTCTCATCGGTACCTCTCTGTTCTTGCTGGAAACGCTGAAGTATTGAAATACTTCCTTTCTGTAGAGGGTGGGCCTCCCTTTATGCCCAAAAGGAATAAATTTTGTGGCAAATCACTGAGTCAGCAGTTATTTTGACTCTAACTGAAAGAGATAAAGTTCCTAAGAATTTATTATATATGTTTCTTGCCACCAAGTGAACAAGAAAAATACATACCCATCAGTGCTGACTGGTTGGTAATTTCTGAAACACGATGCCACAGCTCCTCATAAATAACAGAGTAACCGAATCACAGAGAATTTGGCAGAGATCAATCTCTAGATGGATGAGTTAGTCTATAAGCAAATAGCTGCTCAACTTCTTTTGACTTTTAAGAATACTCTCTGTGTTTTCTAATCCAGACCCTAGAGATCAAGAATGTTTTCCAGACTAACAAAGATTAGCAGGTGAGCAACCGAGCATTGATGTACATTGTATTTTTAGTGGGAAATAGGATGAGACCCCCCACCCCATGCCACTTTTAGAAACTCCTTAACTTGATATCATGAAAATTTACTATGACTGTTTAGTAGGTTGAATTTAACCCTGATATCATGGGATAAAGAAAGGAGTGTAAGTTTATCAGTGATCTGTGAAACCCTGCCAATAAAATATTTGTGTGGCCTAGTTGTTTGTGGCATATTCACGAGGCTGTGTTATGTGGTGTCTTTGCTATATATATTTGTCAATTAATGTGGATAAAAGCATGACTTTGGTAGCCAAAGACATTTCCAGCCCTTGCCACATTTCTCTAGTAAATGATATTAGAATTTTGAGCATCACAGTAAGACATAACTTTAGGGTAGGGACTCTTCTTCTTCAAATCATGGAGAGGCAAAGTTTATTCTGTACCAGAGGCTCTTTCACACACATGCAAATGTTTTCCTGGGTCTGAGGCCATTAAAATGTGTGAGAGGGCTATAAGTCAATGATAGAAGACAAAAAACAAAAAAACAAAAAAACAAAAAAAAAAAACCTTGAGGTTATGGGAGGGTCCTCTTGTCACTGGAATAACATCCTGGGAAAGTGCAGGAGCCATGGACCTTTGACCACTTTGTCCCTGTTTGTACCTGAATGTCATTAGTGCTGCCCTTCTGTGAATGTCAGGGGACCAGCATCTTCTTACCTTAGTACCTGTGAGGAGAGGTATGCGCATGATAAATCACTGATAGAGGTACTACATTTTCTAGCTGTGTTCCAGTAGCAGAGTAGACACCAACTGTATGTTTTCTATGAGAATATTCCATGTAGATATTCTCATTTAATTGGGAAGTAAAGTAAGGAGGGCAGGGAATGGATAGCTGTATATGAGTCTCTTTTTTGTCAGTTCTTTATTTTATGTGAGGGATAGGAGGTTTCTCATATGTCATCTCCAGATGATGGTGTAAGGCTTGCTCTGAACACTATGTTAAAAAGGATCCTGAAATCCCAGCCAGAGCACCATGATCTATTAATGATGCCTGCTCAAGATGCAGGAAGGGCTAGAGTTGGCCACGTCCTGTTAGGTCTTTAAAATACATTCCAGAAAGATCCTCAGGTATCAAGTAGTTTTCTTAGAATACATCCAAATACCAGTTCTGCTCTGGTGTCAGACTGCTTGGGTTCTAATTCTGTCTCTGCCACCTTAGTGACCTTTGGCTTCAAGTTTCTTTGTGCCTCAGTTTCCGCATATATAAAATCAGGAATAGTAATAGTATTTACCTCAAAGTGTTGTTAGTTTAAATTAATACATGTCAAGTTGTTAGAATAGTGCTCTAGCACATTATGGAAGTGTTCAATAAATATTAGTTATGATAAAAACAATAGCTTTGAGTACCTTTTATGTATAGGCACATTCTGGGTTTTGTGTAACCACTTTAGCCTAATCCTGTGTCTGATTCTGGTTAGTATTTATTGAAAGTACTTTAAGTACTGTTTTTGTTTTTTGAGATGGGAGTCTCACTCTGTTGCCCAGGCTGGAGTACAGTGACCCAATCATGGCTCATTGTAACCTCAATATCTTGGGCTCAAGCAAACCTCCCACCTCAGCCTCCTGAGTAGGTAAGATTACAGGCACACACCACCAGTTTTGGCTAATTTTTTAATTTTTTTGTGGAGACAGGATCTTACTATGTTGCCCAGGCTGGTCTTGAACTCCTGGCCTCAAGAGAGCCTCCCACTTTGGCCTCCAAAAGTGCTGGGGTTACAGGCATGAGCCATGGTGCCTGGCTGTTAAAGTTCTTGACTTTCATCTGGTATCACCTTTTCTCCCAAGAATTAAATGAGTTAGAACCCTTTCATAAACCACCCAGTCTTGTGTTGGTCTAGTCTCAGAATTTTATAACTGGAAGGCCTCATAGAGATCATGGAATCTATATTCTTATTTTATAAAGTTGAGGAATCTGAATCTTAGGATTGTTGAAGAGACATTCAGTTTTATTACTTGAGCATTTCTTATGTTTGCTAATGAAAAAAACCATACAGGCTGTTATAGCAGATTAGGGCTTATGCTCCTTTAATATGTCATATTAAGTTATTATGTGCACAGTGATTCCTCTTGAGGCGGAGATATATAGAATAAAAAGGAAAGTTGGGCACTAAAAAGAGGTTAGGTATAGGAAGATTTGATCCTTTAGATAGTAAATAGAATGTGCATGGCTAACAGACAGGGACCTCTTCTGAAAGGGATATGCAACAGGAGGTCTTGAGTACTCTACAAAGAGGGGAGCATTGAAAATATAGAATACTCAAGGTGTTCCAAGTCCCTCTTGTGAAAGCACATAATGAAAGATAGGGATTTTTTGTTCTGAACACTTGGTTTCTAGTATCAAATATTGCTAACAGAAGACCCTATGTTCAACAATATGGAACATAGAAATCTTAATAAAAAATTTGGTGTGTATGTGAAGCTGTATTGTCTATAATAAACATAATCTCCAAACCTAAAAACAGCGTAAGAGAACTAAAGCCCATATAGTCACTTCAGCAATGCAGGAAGGAGGGAGCAATTTACTGTTGATCTTTATTCTAGCGTAAAGAATAAAGAATTAGGCAAATGACAGTTTGCCTAAGATGTGTTTTAACAGTCAAATGCTATAGGCTATTATTTTTTATGAGAAGAAAAAGCAATATTCAATTTGGGACATTTACTTGAGAAACTCTGAGGAATTGAAGTAGAGCAATCTAGGTGCAGAAAGTATTGGGGAGCAAAGAGTAGAAGTTGGTCTGTCTTCCTCTTCTCTTGCTTTCTCTCATGCACTCTGAAACTTTTCCTTAAGCTGTGTGTAAAACGTCAGATCAACTGCACTTTTCCGTTGATACTGGAACAAGACAAAGGCTGAGATTATAATAGCAGGCATTTAAGTAAGAAATTAAGAACTTTCTGCATGATATCAAAGTGACTCCTGTCTGTAATGCCAGATGAGAAACTTTGCCAGCAACTTTCCCCTCTTTTTTGAAAGGGGTTGTGTGTGTGATATTTGTGGACCCATCTGGCTTTGAGTCTTGATTCCTCCACTGCTAGCTAAATGAATTTAGACAAAATTACTTAGAATAACCTCGTGTCAATTTTCCAAATTCTAAAATAGGATTAATAATATTCACCTGTAAAGGTGGTTGTGTGATATAAATGGGATAACATGAACAGTACTTGGTATGTAGATGCTAAGTAAGAGTTACTTCCCTTGCCATCTTTTTGGAAGATATGTTGGAAGCAGTTGAAAGTAAATGAATGAGATCATCGATTGCCAAACCTAGTTATGCACTGAAATTATGTGAGGAACTTTTAAAGATTATAAAACTGCTCAGTCAGAATCTTCAAAGTATAGCCTAGAAACCTGTATTTAAAAAAAAAAAAAACAACAAAAAACCTCTCAAGATAATTCTGATGCCCAGCTAAGTTTTTTTATTTTTATTTTAATTTTTAATTTTTAATTTTTTTATTCCCTTGGAGGCTTAGACCAGGACCAACTAAGTTTTAGATCAACAAGCTACATGGATCCTTAGAATTTTATTTTTTTTATCACCATCATCATTTTAAAATCAATTTAGTTAGATAATATTAATCCATATTAGAATCATTTTAAAATCAATTTAGTTAGATAATGTTAATGTTAGAATCATCTATACTTTAGGAACATTTTTTGGTTATGGGTTGGGTTGTAGAAGTTATTTGCATTGCTTTGATCACATCTCACTTTCTAAAAACATTGAAATAGCCTGATTAAGAATTGTATGTGGCTGGGTGTTGTGGTACGCACCTGTAGTCTAGGCTCAGGTGGCTGAGGTGGGAGGATCACTTAAGCCCAGGAGTTTGCGTCCAGCCTGGGCAACATAGCAAGACTCCCATCTCTTAAAAAATAAAAAAGAATTATGAGTGATAAAGTTCCTTCCACAAATATTTATTAATAGCACTTACTATATGCCAGATACAGTACTAGGTGCTTCTAACCAGTTAAAACAGATAAAAATCCCCACTTCTGTGGAACTTAATAAATTTAAGCTTATTTGAATGTTTCTAAGAATGGGGCAAGTCTGTGCTGCAATTATAATTTGAAACTTAATAAATGACTGACCAAACAGGAAGTTTACTACCATATGTATTATACTTAATATTTATTTTTTTCTTTTTTTAATTATTTTTAATTTATTTTTTTTTTAAATTTCAGCATATTATGGGGGTACAGATGTTAAGGTTACATATATTGCCCTTGCCACTCCTCCCCCCTCGAGTCAGAGCTTCAAGCGTGTCCATCCTCCAGATGGTGCACATTGCACTCCTTATATATGTATATCCCCATCCCTTCCTCCCCCCTCTTGTCAACCCGACACCCAATAAATGTTATTCCTATATGTCCACCTTGGAAAGCAATATGGAGATACCTTAAAGCGATACAAGTAACTCTACCATTTGATCCAGCAATCCCGTTACTGGGCATCTACCCAAAAGAACAAAAGACACTCTATAAAAAAGACACCTGCACTCGAATGTTTATAGCAGCACAATTCACAATTGCAAAGATGTGGAAACAACCCAAGTGCCCATCAATACATGAGTGGATTAATAAAACGTGGTATATGTATACCATGGAGTACTATTCAGCTATAAGAAACAATGGTGATATAGCACCTCTTGTATTTTCCTGGATGGAGCTGAAACCCGTTCTACTAAGTGAAGTATCCCAAGAATGGATGGACAGGCACCACATGTACTCACCAGCCAATTGGTATTAG